>JABUQX010068281.1:0-36153 GCA_015478945.1 Trachelipus rathkii | reverse complement strand
TAAATAGCTGTATATGAAATTAAGGAAAAGCCGTTTACGGTTTGAAAGATGCTGCCAGAACGTGGTATGAAAGTGTGTAGTTACAATCCTAAAAGATTTGGGAGGGACCAGGAGCAAACTGGAACCTATGGGTATCTTTTACTGGAGAGAAAAAGGGAAGCTCGTGGGAATCATGTGCACGCACGTCGACGATTTTGCTATGGAGGATCAGAAGAGTTTTGTCAATCAGTAATAAATAGATTAAACATAGATTTGAAGTGGGAGGTGAGAGAAGAAGAGAATTCCGTTATTCGGAGTTGGATTGTGAAGGTGGGATAAAGAAGAATCTACTAGTTTCCACAGAACGGTAGTGAGAACCCTAAGAGATACCGTTGACAAGAAGGACTACAAAGGCAACACTCGACTACAAGAAATCGAATTGATGAAGTACAGATCCCTTTATTGGAAAAATGAACTGGGCAAGTCAACACACTCGTCCAGATTTGGCTTACCCAGTGAGTCATATGAGCAGATACTGCAAAAGTGGAACTACCGAAGATATGAGGAAACTCATAGGCATTATCGAGAAGAGTAAAAATGAGAGTTGGGAGATACGGATTCAGAATCTCAGGGGAAAATTAAAAATTGTTGTCTATACGGACGCGTCTATGAGAAAGGTGATGGATGAAGACCCGGGGAGTCACCAAATCGGGTATATTGCAGTCCTATTTTTTGGAAATCAAAAATGGAGAAAAGAAAAGCAAGATCTACGATGGAAGCGAAGACCATAGGATTAATCGAAGGAATGGAAGCCGGTATCCTCATAAACGCTTGGTGGGAGGAGGTAATGGGGATTGAGCCCCTTGGCATCTGGATATACTCTGACTCTAAGACCTTGGTGGACGGAATACATTCCACGTCAAAAGTAAGCAATATGAGACTTCAAATAGATTATTGCATAAAACATAACAGCCTCTAGAAAGTTTGATTAAAAGATGTTCGATGGGTGAAGCAAAAGAACCAATTCGCGGACCACTTGAAAAGAGGCGTGCAAGATGTAGCGGTGAGGAGACATGTGGAGGGAAGAAGTTGTGAGGAGGAGAGGAGGTGGAGGAGAGGAAAAAGGTATAAGTGTGTTAATATTTATAGGAAAAAGAAGAAGTAGAAGAGTCTATCATTAAGCCACCACTCAGAGGATCGTGTCGTTTACATACCACACGAGTGAATTCCCCCTCCCTTTTTTTCCCCTTTTTCTTTTTACGACAAGTTTGGTGATTAGTATTTTTTCTTTTTTAGTATAAAGGAACTGAGCAAAATTAGGAATGCCCTTAAATAAGGTTTTTAATATTAAAACAATAACTAATTATCGAATAAAAACTTTGCCTTTTTAAAGGGGTTAAACAAAGAAGGATCCGGTGTTGCATACAACGATATAAGGGTGGCTGTCGCAGTAACCCCGACTCCACCCTAATATTATTTCTGAAAGGTGCATCACTAATATATACGGTATATATTTATATTCATAATTATGTATATTATTATTTCCTTTTATGCTTATAATCACATGCACTTTCTCCCATCCTACTAATGTATCTATTTTTAGGTAAAATAATTAGACTAGTCATTTACAGACATTATATATTCTGATTTTATGAAAGTGGACATTTTCCACCACAACCCATTTTTGTCTCTTGCTGTCAAGAGGAGTTACATATCTCTGGAAGTAAGTCTTCACAGTTTCCAATCTTGATGTTAGATGTGTAACCAGCAGCTCCATTGATTTATGAGTGCTAACCCCCTTTTTTCTTCACAGACTTTTCTTCAATCAGCAGATCATCTCTTCATCTTTTTAAGACCTTCTTAGTACCCTTGCTGAGGGATAATTCCCATAGGGTAAGCACTCATTTTAGCTTCAATATCATTCTTATTTATTTTTCACTCACTGTAATAACAGCATGGAGCTTCTCTATATTTGACTTGTCTACATTACAGGTGCTATTCTTGGACTACAGCTTTTGCTATTCTTGGGGCATTATCGCCTACTGCTAATTCAGGGTCAACTTCAACTTTGCTATTGTAGGGCGCACGCTCAAGTGCCAGTCTTGGGACCATCATTGCCAGTCTTGGGACTATCATTACATATTTTGGGATCATCAACTTTGTTTTTGCCTATTGCCATTTTTGTGCCTTATTACCATCATCCTGCTTTTGTACTTGACTTGTCACCAATCACCGATCCAATTGGACTCATCAGAAAAACAAGACTGCAAAACCAAGTTGAGTTACGGTTCATGTTTTGCATCTTACACACACAGACAAATTAACTCAATGTTCCATTATTATTTATATTCTATGTAAATAATATTTGGAAATTCGAACATACAGTTCCGTCTGTAATTACTCTTAATGCAGACCATGATTTTACAGGACCTCGATAGGTTACGAATGATGTAATTAGCTTCCCTCCCTTAAAAGTTAGTTTTTAAATAAAATTAGAAAAGGAAGCATTTTGTTTCTCCCCCTTCTACTCAGTTAACGTTTAATGATTACTTATTTACGGAGGGAGAGGAAGAAAAAAAAAAAAATAAAAAAAAAAAAAAATCATTCAAATCGGAGAAGTTGCTGATGAATAGTTTGCTGCCTAGATTGCTTTTTTAGTTCGTTCTGTAAAGAACCTCGTTTACCGTAAAAAAGGCTTAGGCTAAATTAACAAACTAGACAGAACCGTAGAGCTACAGTGATAGTTATAGAACTAGATTAACTAACAAGATAGTTCTAGGTTTCTATATAAACCCTAATAACGGGTGGATTAGATCATTTACCGTCTTAGTTAGTTATCTGAACGCATAGTGTAGTTTCATAGTATCAGATTTGAGTTTCCTGAGTTGAAGGTGAATTTTGGGGACTTTCGTTTTCCGGGTATTTGCAGTTCGGAGCGCCATAAGACTTTCCCTTCGGGCTTCAGATTCACTGAGTGCTTCGTCGACTCTCCCAAACATCATCTTAAATTTAGTGGCGCCCGAACAGGGACGCGAATGTTTTCTCCGGTTCCTGAAGGAACACGTATGACTGATTTTGAATGACTTGAATAGTGGTAGTAATAGAGTTAGGTCAGTAGATCAACCTTACCAGTAGTCATAGTCATAGTAGTCATAATAGTTATAGTGGTAGATAACGAGTGCCAGAGCAAGCTAACTCGAGGTCTACGCAGCAATATAAAAATTCATACAAAATTTTGTTCGAATTTCTAAATTAGATACTGCCTGCTTTAAACAAATTTCACCTTCTCTGTCGCAAACACCTTTCTTTCTTATCATCATTTTTTTTGTCATAATATTTATTTTTGTGATATACTGATATATTGACTATATTTGAAATATAATATCTTGCCTAACCATAATGCAGCCTTCTAACAGATTTTCAGAGTTGCAGAGTTTGAATGGGGGCGAGAATGGTGATAATGGGGAGAGGGTAGCTGTAGGAGCGCAAGTTTTGGTGAATGTGGGTGATGAAGTGGAAGATTTACCTCCACCAACACAAAGGGAAATGTTGGATTTTATCAGGGAAAAGGAAAAGAAAGAGAAAGAACAGAGACGAGACCCAGCTTTCGCTCGGGGTCGTCCTTCCAATGTAGAGCCTGTGTTAGACACTCCTTTGCAGGAGTTTGTCACCACTTTGACACAGGAGTTTAAGTTCCTTAAGGAGGAGACTGCGTTGTTGCGAGCGCAGCAACAACCACAACCAATACCACAACCTGCTAGGGTTGTTCCTCCCAGTGGTATTGTTCCTGGTACTGTTCCTAGTACAACTGATCTGTTGGGAACAGACTTTTCGTTATTAAATTTTGGTTCTCCTTCTGGTTCTCCAGTAATGGCTATGTCGTCGGAACCTAATCCATACACGACAGCACATGTTTATGGAGTGTCACCCTCTGACGCGGTTTACACGACGTACACGACACCCCTTAATACACAACCGACTGACGTGACTCACGTTCAGACTTCAACGATAAACTCTCCTTTCCAAAGTCAAGGTATCTTTGAGCCTTTGACTTCCAGTATTTCCGCAGTGCCGATTCCAGTTGCTGCAGTATCAGCACCATCAGACCATCGTCAACATGGATTAACAGGTCCTGCAGGACAAATTGACAACAGACCTTATTTTCCACCACCACCACCAACATACAATACAGCTGCTGATAATCAAGTACCACCGCAGTTCTTTGCTCCTTCTAGATTGGACGTTTTAGAACGACACATGCTTATGATGTCACAAGCCATATTGTATCTGGCAGAAATAGCAAAGAATTCGCGGAAGGTCAAGGTGGTAGATCCAGGAAAGTTCAAGTACGAAGCTGACCAGGATCTTGTTAGTTACTTCGCAGATTTTGAACAGTATTGTTCGTTCAACTATCCTAACGCGCCTCACCAGTGGTTGCGCTTGTTGGGAAGACAACTTGAAGGTTCTTTCCTTCAGTTGTATCAGCTCATCATCAAGGATGATAGAAATTATGGATCCGTCAAGGAAACTTTGTTGGCTTGGTTTCACCAAGAAGAAAAACGGAAGAACGAACATAAGCTGAGACCTTATCATTCAGCATACAGAACACCAGGCGAGAGTATTCGTATGTATGCTCTTCGTCTGGAACATCTAGCCAAGAAAGCATATCACGGTCTAGAGATGAGAGAGCATGATTCTTTACGAACTGCTTTTCTTCTCAGCCTACCTCCTTATGTAGAGAAACAAATTTCAGAATACATCAAGCAAATTGAGGAGGATAGTACTGAACGTGTACTCTGGAGTAAGATTGTAAGCTTAGCCGATTCTTTCGATCGCGACTACAACAAGGGTAAATCTACAGTAGCAGTTTCCAACAATTATACTCCAGAGCGAAATAACAGTAAATCGGATCAATCAAAGACTGACCTTGACTCTACAATCACGATTGACATTGTAAATCCTGGTTGGTCCGATGTTCTTCAGAAGACTCATAATGGACAAAAGTCTCACAACAAAGAGAAAACATATCATAATACAAATCAGAATAAGAAATCTTATCCCTCATCCACTAACAGTTCAAATAGTCGGTTTTACAGAGATTCCCAAAACACTAGCCGACGCAGTCACAACAATACACAGACACACACAAATCGCAATGAGAACACTAACAGAAATCACCTCTGTTGCGATTACTGTGACGAATGTTGGGCAAACAAGTGCTGAATGTTATAAAGTAACCTCCGGATTATTTCGTCTGATAGCAGAAAGAGGGGCAATATAAGATGAAATGTAGACTCCGCTAAGTCTCCTCACGACAACACAAAACAAATTCTGTAGGTGTGTCCGTTGTTGCAAGGCCCGACATGGCCGAATTTAAACTTGTGACACATAGAAGCCACCACCGCCGCAATCAGGACTCAGAGGAATTACACATAACAGATCCACCACAATCCTTCTGGTCAAAACAGGAAAACATAGAAAATTCCCCAGCGCGGACAATACACACCAGCAGTCACGAACTAATACACGTTGTAAGGGAGAGTCAAAGTTCAAACCCTTTTGTGGTTTTTACTCAAGCAGGAACTTAATCAGAAACATGGAGGGAAGTTATTTCCTGACATTTGCGTGCCCCCCGAAGAGCTTTGACCGACCCCCCAAACACGTCAAATTTCAGACCAAATGCTCTTCCGTTGGAAGAGAGTCTTTGATGCACTACACACCGTTTTGAGATGGTAAGAAATTGAAATTTGGACAAAAGGCGAAGCTGTTAATTCCCCCTCCCGTGGCCAACCAGATAAGCGCGCAGAGCCTAAACTTTACTCCAAAGCGGGTAAGAACAGGACTGCTCGCTGTACTCCGTAGCCTTCGATATTCGTCGAAAAAGAAAGATCGAGGTTAGTAGAAGGGAATGATGATCACTTGAATCCTTGAACCATTAACATTAGAGAATGGATAACAGTACGAAACATCGGTGATGGTGAAATTCCCTTGAATGATGTTAAAACAAAGGGGATGTAGAAAAAAAAAAAAAACTATCCGCTCCTCAAAAATAAAATACCTACACATTAAATAAGTAAATAAGACAATAAATAAGTAAGACAGCGGATAATGAAGAGAAAGAATACTTCTTACTTTTATTTAAGTAAAGTAACGAAATTCTAAATATTTACAAAAACACAATTTAAGTCCGTATTATTAATTCAGAACTATAAAGGCTTTTCTTTATTAGTTAATTTGTTTTTTTTTTTTTTTTGGAAATTAAAAGATCCATAAATCTCCTCTATGAAACAAACTAAACCATCAACTAAGGAAACAAATTTAAACTATCCTCCAACCACGACAATGAGTTTAATGAACATAATTTGAAAACTATCCTCCAACCACGACAGTGAATTGAAATGACCCTAAATTGGAACTATCCTCCAACCACGACAGTGAATTGAAATGACCCTAAATTGGAACTATCCTCCAACCACGACAGTGAATTGAAATGACCTTGCCTTATTTAATAATTATTCCATTAAGACCCTTGAAAAATAAATAAACCCAAGACTAAAATGTTAACGCAATAAAGAACAATTCCGCTTATCTTAAAATAACTTGTTGCCTCTCAAAAGAATCCCCAGTTCCGGCAAAAATTTGTCCAAGGTATAGAATTGTTAGACAAGACTAATCCCAAGACCAAGATTTGTCTAAAACTGAGAGATTCAAATTAACATAACATAAAGCAACAAAACATAAAACTGGTCTCCAACATAAAATGAAGCATCAACACAAAAAATGATTCGAGACAAAAATTTACAGCCTCAAAAATAAAGTCTCAAAAAAAAAATCTCAAACATAAAACCTGGAAAGGAAAATACACTATATTAGGTATTTTCATCCATGAAATAATAATTTATTATATTTCAATTTTTGTGACCTTTGAAAACTTGAATTTATATGATAAACTAAATATATCTGATAATTTCTCTGCATGACAAATATTATGAAAACTATATGACCTTTTAACATTAAAAAAAATAATTACACTGAAGACCTACCCTATTAATTGGTCAATTATCTGTGAGGGTTTTATGTGTCTTTTGAATGGAGAGATCTCCTACAAAAGAAGACATAAAACTACTTTATAAACCTAAACATCATATATTAACTTTCATATATCAATAATTATTAGTCAAATAGATATTATTTTCTAACATCTTCATAACATAATCATACCTTATAAGTTCTGATATATTTTTCAATAATGTGGTAAATTAACTCTGATAGAAGGGTTGATATAATATTGGTGGCTCAATATCAACAAGAGTATATCTGCAGGATAGCTTTTTTTTTTATACTTATACATAAATATTTCAAAAGAATTCTAATGCTGAAACATGTAAGCAAACAAAGATATAAAACTGCATAAATAAAAAAAATATTTAAACTCTTTTTAACTCAAAAATGCCTAATACAAAAAAAGTAGACACTTATGTGCATGTATAAAAATAAAAGCACAAGAATTAGTTAATATTAAATACCTAAATGCACATAGATTACCATTCTCATGCATTTATGACAATATTAATGAGGACCAAAACCAAATGCAGCATGATAAATTTGGTTTTGTGGGGGGTAAAAATGATCCCCCTTACATCCCCCCGCACCAAACCTATGCCCCCGCTACTAATCAATCATAATGATTTTCACGTGGCAACGATTTAGGCGGAGTGATGTAGAAGATACTTCCATAATTGCCTTTAATATCCTACAATAAATATATACAACATTTGTCATTCATTTGACTAAGACATAATTGAGTAATTAAGGTATTCATAAGGCAACCATGAAGAAAACTTTGGAAATTTATTAAAGCATTGAAAGAAATCAAAATTGCGGAATTTTATTTTAAATCCGTGTATATTTGAATTTTTTCTGCACTTGAGTAAACAAAATCCTACGCAAAAACGTAATAAAGATGTTCTGAAGGATAGTACATCAATTTCTATAATATTATTAATTAATATGTTATATATTATTATTACCTACCAATAAGGTATCGACTAAGAGAATTCAATTTGTTTCAGTAATAAAAATAATTTGCATGATAAATAAATCAGTCTTTACACAACATTTTTAGATTTCCATATTAAAATATATGATTATCAACAAAGAATGATGTAATTTAATATGAATTGAAATTAAAACTATTTTTTTTAATCCATATTAATAAGAAGTTATTTACATATTTACAGAGTAGAAAATTTTTTTTAAAGTCGGTGATTTATACATATAATATTAGTGATGGGGATAAGCAAATTCTGCGCACCTCTTGTTTTTCTTCGACTACTAGGGAATGTAGTTCGATTGGAAGAGCATTCCTCTATGGGATTTCAGGCATGTTGGCATAGAAACTTTGCGCCATAATGATTTTAAGCCTGACCTTGATGTCTTCACGGCATGGTCTCTAACTCTACAATGGAGGGGCCACGCGCAGAGAAGGGAGAATCGGATCGGATCGATGGAATATCGCCAGTCGAACTTCTGCCAGTGCTTCTTACTATCTATCTCGACCGGTGATCGTAATAAAGCTACGCGCGGGCAAGGAGCCACGAAAAAATAATAACACGAAATATGATAAATTTCGGGTAAAACACAAAGGCAAATATCGGCGTTGTTCCTTGAACACTATATGAGTAGGTACTGGATAATAAGGGATTTCGCAGACATTCTGGAAGAACTGGGAGTGTTATACCAAGGTGGTGGGCAAGTAACATCAAATAAGGAACATTTTCTTCTATTGAGGGAAAAGGGATAGTAGGGAGAATCTCTGGAGGTACATTTTCTGGTTCAGGGGAAAAGGGATTCGAAGTATCTTCATGCACCATTGACAGGGATTCTTCCGACAGGGATGTTCTCGATCTTGATGTACTTGGACGGGAAGTAAATTATAGGAATAGGAGAAGTGACTTCTTCGGATGTGACTTCAACTTCAATTACTTTTCGTTTTGGGAAAGTGGGGTTTTGTTCTTCATTAGGGTGGTTCGCAACTTGAACCAGTATCTTCTCTGCGTCTTTTTCTTCAGGATTTGGGGTTGGTCTGCGGCGTGGGGAACTAGTGCAGAAACGTTTATTGGAGGGTTCAGTGGAGGGTATTGTCTGTGGGATAGGGGTTTCTTCAATAGAGTTCTTGATGGTGAAGAATTTCTTGAATTTTTCCATGAAAGCCATCAAGAAAGTGAAGTTTACATGGAGGCCATCAGAAAGAAAAGGAGAATTCATACAAAGAGATTTTCTTTTCAGAAATGCAGCTTGTGGAGTTGTCCTGGTCGTTTCATGCTTCTTCTCAGCAGTCCAATAACAATGATTTAACACGTGGTTTCCTACTAGACAGATCTTATTGGGCCACGTAAATCTGACATTTTTATTGAATCCAATGTCCTCAAATTTGTTGAAACATTGGATGTGCATTTGTTCCCGCATGATAAGGTTCAATTTCATTGATGATATTCGAGGAAAGTTCTCAATAAGCAAATTCCCCAAGATACGCATAACGGCACGAGTCTGATTGTAAGCGGTAACATATCTTTGATGGTGGGGTTGATCGATACACCTTAGACGATGGATTAACATCTACTGCATGAGTAGTAATCTGTCCATTTGATTGTTGGGGAAACTGTCTACAGATAAAAGTTCTAGGGAGGAGCAATTCGGTTGTTGGAGATAGCCTTCGCTGTATATGGTTTGTTTCTTCCATGCCGAGAGAGTACCAGAGCCCCATTATAAGCAAGGAAGGTCAACCGTCTGGTGACATTAGGGAGTCACCACGCATGGACATTCTTGTATCTTCATCCCGCGACTGTAATATCTGTGACGAGCTGGCGTTATTCACTGTCCAACAGGCGGGGGGGCCAGGTTGTTTGTTGATGTTTCGTCAAAAAAATGCCAAGCTGGGCTCACCCTATCACGAATAATTTTATGAACCATTTGGATGGAACAGCTGCTGGAAATTATTTAAAATACATGATGATAAATGGATTTATAAAAGCTTTTTCATTAACAAACTCAGACCCAGGTCAAATATTTAGGAAGGGGTCCGAAAGGAATTTAAAAATTGAATTAAAAAAAAAAATCCTTTGTTTCTTATTTCATTGAATTTCAAGCAAAGAACGAACAACATTTCCTTATAATACTTGAGCTGAACCTGAGGTATTTTCATGTGTGAATCTATTTTATGTATTTCTCTATATGATATGCTCAAATTGCTGTTGCAGGGTAGGCTACAATAAGCAAACTACTTTTTTCATTTGTAAGCAAAGGACAAAGATATAAAAGACAAAAAAAAATAAAAAAAATCAGCAATTTGGCATCACAAAAGCTAAAAGATGTTGTTTTATCAGCAACCAATAAAAGTGCAATGTTTAGAGAATTGTATACGTAAAGTTAGAAGGATTGATGAATAATTTTAAAAAAAAACTTACAAAGGAACTTTACTTTGATTTTTCTTTCTAAATGGAAAAGAGGTACAGTCGAAGATTTACATGAAGGATAGTATGTGATAGGATAGGGTAGGAAAGGATAGACAGCTATCTATATCCCTAACCTATTCCTGCACTTAGCATTTTTTCCAAAATACCTATGATTTACTTCTTTGACATTTAAACTAACTGTTTGATAGGCCTTTACTTATAACTTAATAAGCGTATAAATAGAAAAAAAATTAAGCTAGTATTAACATTATGATAATAGTATAATACATAGTTTCTCATAATTTCATATCAAAAAAAAACAAAAAAACAAAAATTGATTATCCCTATTTCTACTCTAGGCATTCTCAACATTTTTGCTCATTATATGCTTATTTGTTTATTTTTTTTCTCTTGTATCCTGTGATTTTTTACCATACACACAAGCAGAGCCAACTCGAACACACTCGTATCATGGGACAATTGGGTTATGAACACACGCGAACGACTGTTAACATCCATCTGAGTCGGAAGTTTTAAAAGACAATATCACTAACCTTCTTTAAATAAGCGGACAAATGCTTGATAGAACCATCATAACCACCAACAGACCCCTAACACATCGGGTTCCCGGGAATAGTTTAATTTGTATCTTTAAAAAGTCGTATTGCAAGATGTTACTAGACATAAACTCTCCCACTCCACCATCATGAAATTTCTTTTATTTTTCATTTTCTTTTCCTGCAATATCTTCAATATTTAATGTCACGATCATACGCATTATTTCTTATGCCCAAAAGACATGGCTTATCTTTTATTCTGCGTTACTGATACATACAATTACTTAATTTAAATTACTTCTAAGGCCAAATACAGGCACCTTACTTATTGGGGGATATCATGGAATACAATTGTTCATGTTACTCTTGCTATCTAAACATTTTTATTCAGCAAATGAAAAAGTAAAACAAATTTCCTGTTTTTCCGAATTATTTTGATGTAACTATTAAAATAAACAAAAAGAATATTTTCATATAATAAAAACAAAAATAACAAAGAATATTTTCTTATAATAAAATTTTTTTTTTTTTTCTATACTAAATCCATTCTAAATACCACAGCACAATTGCATGAAACTATGAAAGAAAATCTTCATTTTCTAAGACAGTGCATCAACAAACAATTACTGAATAAAACTTGAGAGAATTTCTTCAAAAAAAAAAAATTTTACTTCCTTTTTTCTTCCGTAATGACATACTCAATTCTTAACTATCTTCAACTAAGAATCCATTTCTCTTTCTTCTTCTTTTGTTCTTTAGGTTCTTCTTTTTGAGTTTCAGAGGCGAGTACTTCGCGTTTATTACCCTTATAACGTATGAGTTCTCGGTTCTGAAGGTCCAGAAAAAGACCAATTTCCCGAAATACCGATTCGCCCAAGACGAGCGACTGGGGCATGTGCTCAGCAGGAACCACCAGAAAAGACGTGGGAGGCGCACAAAGACCATTTTCAAAGAACAATGGTAACTTAAGATACGATTGCACGGGAATCACACAATTCCTCTTTAATCCACTAACAGCAACTACCCCTATGTCTGTTGCAGGCAATACATCAATATCCTTAAGATCTTCCAACACATTTGTGCTAATCAAACTTGTGTCCGCAGCAAAGTCCACTAAACAACTAAAAGAATCTGAGCTTTTTGTTTCTAAGGCTACATTAATGTTAAGAGTTTTTACTCTACCTCGACGTTTTCTAATAATATTAATAGGTACAATTCCAGAGGGGTATAAGCCTTCAAACACACTGACATGGTCTGATTTTTGTTCTTGTTCCATATTCTTTGGAGCCTCACTACTTTCTGGTATATCTTTAGAATCATCCACAGAAAGATTTTCCATAGGTTGGCTCGTTTCTGTGGAGCTAGTCGATTTTAAAGAATCACGACGATTTTGATCATTAGGCGTACTATCACTCGTAGTATCGATATTATCTTCTGGTAAATTTTTACTAATTTCACTAATTTCCTCTTGAGACTGAGGTTGAGGGGAGGGTGGCAAACTATTATTCTGTTGTTGTTGATTTGAATTCTGAATATCTAATCTGGTAGGACACTCAGCACCCGCATGCGGAGCTTTGCAAAAATGACACATGCGGTTACTTTGTGATGACTTCTGCTGAAACCTCATTCCGGGTAATCTACAATTTCTTCTGATATGTCCTTTTCTCCTACAATAAGAACATATTCCTAAGTATTTATAACAGGTATCCACAATATGACCTTGAATATTACAAAACTCACATCGTAAGTGACTCCTATCTTCTTGTATTCTATAAGATTGCTTATACTTCGTATATCGTAAATATCCGTTTGGATTTGGGAATTGTTTTCCTTTAGTCGGCTGATTATCCCGGTAAAATTTATTAAAATTTCTATTCTGTACAGTGTTTACACCATTTCCAGTATATCTATTATTCCGACTATTCTCTGTACTTTTATTTGAATTATCATCTCGTGGATTAGGTTCCAAAACTTTTAATTTCTGTGAATTTTCAATTAATTTAGCAAGATCCCGAATGGCTTTCATTATCAAGGCGATCTGTTGTTGTATGTTATCTACTTTATTATTAAGAGAAATTAACTCAGTTGTCAACTTTGAATTAGACCAAACCTGTTCTCCATGGGACACTGTTGTTTCCACTATTGGTTCTGTATTAGTTTCTCTATCTACACTACTCTTTACATTAACTTCTGGTTTACATTCTGGATTGTTCGGCACATAATTAGTTTCTCTATCTACATTACTATTTACATTAGGTTTAGGTTTGAAATCTGGGATGTCTGGCACATAATATTTGCTGGCACGTAACCGCCTATCCGCAACATCCGCATCCCACGACTTCTGTTGAGGATGGCTTTGTGCAATTGGTGCCACTTTATTAAAGGGTTCGGATACCAAAGCTTGAGCTTGTTGGTGCAAATTATAAAGTTGATCATTCAAGCCATTAATAGTATTATAAACGTGAGCAGCAGGGATAAACTCATCGCCCGAAGGTGTTATGGTTACATCATGTGGCATATGTTCTTTGAAACCAGGGGGCTTAAGCTCAGTTGCTATAAACTGGGCCAGCATCTCCTGAGTTTCTACATCAATATTGGTAGCCATGATATCTACCTCTGATAATATTTCCTAATTATATACCAACACAGTAACAACTTAAAATTATAGAATAACTAAATTTACGAGTAAAATTTAAATTTAGGCAGAAAAGCGAAAAATTATATAAAATATCAAAAGATGAAACGCTTGGTTTCGAAATTCCTAACAATACCTATTAGTTCAGCTATGTTAGTACGTTCCTATCTGAAAATATTTTAATTCAACAAGACTTTATTTCAAAAACAAAGCAAAGCAAGGTCAATTCAAAACACACGCCGTATATGGTATGGTATAGTATCGTAATATGAACTATTTACAATGAATTATTACTGACGATATACATGAGTTTCCTTTTACTTTACTTAAATTTAACAAAAGATGGTTCAAGGTGGATGATAAGTCGAATCCGGAAAGATGAATTAAACACACCCCGAACAGTTGGCTCAAGAATGTAGGATAGATGAAATGTCGAAATTCAAAAGATACATTGGCACAACCCGAACAGTCCCTGTTCGGGCGCCACTTAAATTAACGGTATGTAAGGGAGAGTCAAAGTTCAAACCCTTTTGTGGTTTTTACTCAAGCAGGAACTTAATCAGAAACATGGAGGGAAGTATTCCTGACAAGTGCGTGCCCCCGAAGAGCTTGACCGACCACCCAAACACGTCAATTCAAGACCAAATGGCCTTCCGTTGGAAGAAGTCTTGATGCAAGATCCGTGAGATGTAAGAAATGAAATTGGAAAACAGGCGAAGCTGTTTAATTCCCCCTCCGTGGCCACCGGATAGCGCGCAGAGCCTAAACTTTACTCCAACGCGGGTAAGACACAGGGACTGCTCGTGTACCCGTACCTTCGGATATTCGTCCGAAAAGAAAGATCGAGGTTAGTAGAAGGGAATGATGATCACTTGAATCCTTGAACCATTAACATTAGAGAATGGATAACAGTAACGAAACATCGGTGATGGTGAAATTCCCTTGAATGATGTTAAAACAAAGGGGATGTAGAAAAAAAAAAAAAAAACTATCCGCTCCTCAAAAATAAAATACCTACACATTAAATAAGTAAATAAGACAATAAATAAGTAAGACAGCGGATAATGAAGAGAAAGAATACTTCTTACTTTTATTTAAGTAAAGTAACGAAATTCTAAATATTTACAAAAACACAATTTAAGTCCGTATTATTAATTCAGAACTATAAAGGCTTTTCTTTATTAGTTAATTTGTTTTTTTTTTTTTTTTTGAAATTAAAAGATCCATAAATTTCCTCTATGAAACAAACTAAACCATCAACTAAGGAAAAATTGAAAACTATCCTCCAAACCACGACAATGAATTGAAATGACCCTAAATTGGAATTATCCTCCAACCACGACAGTGAATTGAAATGACCCTAAATTGGAACTATCCTCCAACCACGACAGTGAATTGAAATGACCCTAAATTGGAACTATCCTCCAACCACGACAGTGAATTGAAATGACCTTGCCTTATTTAATAATTATTCCATTAAGACCCTTGAAAAATAAATAAACCCAAGACTAAAATGTTAACACAATAAAGAACAATTCCGCTTATCTTAAAATAACTTGTTGCCTCTCAAAAGAATCCCCAGTTCCGGCAAAAATTTGTCCAAGGTATAGAATTGTTAGACAAGACTAATCCCAAGACCAAGATTTGTCTAAAACTGAGAGATTCAAATTAACATAACATAAAGCAACAAAACATAAAACTGGTCTCCAACATAAAATGAAGCATCAACACATAAAATGATTCGAGACAAAAATTTACAGCCTCAAAAATAAAGTCTCAAAAAAAAATCTCAAACATAAAACCTGGAAAGGAAAATACACTATATTAGGTATTTTCATCCATGAAATAGTAATTTATTATATTTCAATTTTTAAGTGACCTTTGAAAACTTGAATTTATATGATAAACTAAATATATCTGATAATTTCTCTGCATGACAAATATTATGAAAACTATATGACCTTTTAACATTAAAAAAAATAATTACACTGAAGACCTACCCTATTAATTGGTCAATTATCTGTGAGGGTTTTATGTGTCTTTTGAATGGAGAGATCTCCTACAAAAGAAGACATAAAACTACTTTATAAACCTAAACATCATATATTAACCTTTATATATCAATAATTATTAGTCAAACAGATATTATTTTCTAACATCTTCATAACATAATCATACCTTATAAGTTCTGATATATTTTTCAATAATGTGGTAAATTAACTCTGATAGAAGGGTTGATATAATATTGGTGGCTCAATATCAACAAGAGTATATCTGCAGGATAGCTTTTTTTTATACTTATACATAAATATTTCAAAAGAATTCTAATGCTGAAACATGTAAGCAAACAAAGATATAAAACTGCATAAATAAAAAAAATAGTTAACTCTTCATGCACACATAATGCCTAATATAACTTAGGCATACATTTGTGTGCATGTAATAAATAAACATAAAATAAATATTAACCTAACTTCAAATGAATGAAACCCATTTCTCCAATCATTATGACAATATTAATGAGACAAAACCAAATACAGCATGATAAATTTGGTTTTGTGGGGGGTAAAAATGATCCCCCTTACATCCCCCCGCACCAAGTCTATTAAGGAGCTACTAATGCTGAAGATGAAATGTTCCCTCATCAGAAATATTTAGAAAAAGAAACTTTAGCTTTAAACTCAAATCTCCTCCCAGATGGACAGCATCCAACGAATTTACAGCAGTCCATGTTGAACCATATAGTGGCTCCTCATGCTGAAAAAATAGTAGAGGATAGCAATAGTGCTAGTTGTAATGTAGAAACCTTAGTGGTTAGTAGTAGTAGCAGTAGTGCTAGTCCCTCTCTTACAGAAACAGCAGCAGCAGTTAGTAGTAGCAGTGATAGTAGTAGTGCAGATACAGTAGCAGTTAGCAGTAGTGTTAGTCACTCTCATGCAGAAGCTGTAGTGATCAGCAGTAGTGATAGTAGTAGTGTTAGTCCTTGTGTGAATGTTGTAACATCAGACACTCAGGGGAAAACACTTGCCTCATTAGACACTACATCCTCTTACTCAGGTGTAAATGCAACTATTAGCAAAGCTACAGTGAAAAAAGAGTTAAGGACGATCTCGGTGGATTTGGTTCAGCCAAGGTCAATCCGCTTGTAATTTGAGTGTCTTTCTCTTGGAATAGTTCTGGCTTTTACGGCTGCATGGTTGATAGTGGTTCAGGCGTCAGCTTGATCAGTTCTTCTCTAGTTTCTGACCATCTCAGCCATGTTGAGCTTCTGCCCTCTGCCGAAGTCGGTATAAAAGCCATTAGCGGGTTGCAACGTAATCATGTAGTTTCTATACAGAACTACATAAAAATTCCGCTCTTTTTCGAAAATGGGTTTTCTGTTCCTTCAACTCTTTTCTTTATAGTTCCTACCGAATTTATGCCTGAGTTAATGGTCCTAGGTGCAGCCTCTCTGCGGGAACTAAATCTTTTACCGGATTTGTCCCGTAGGGAACTTGTTTATCGTTCTGAGGGTAAGCTAGAGGTCGTTGCTAATGATTACTGCTTTAAAAGACCTTTTTTCAGTTGTGTTTCGGTCCATTCGATTTTGATTTCCCCCTTTTCATGCAGCTTTTTGGACATTAAGGGTCCTTCAGATGTACCACCAGTGTTGGTGGGGTTCCAAGGAAATGAACATCCTTCTCTTATTTCTGTCTCTGGGGTAGTGGATCTTAACACTCCTCGACCTCAAATTGCCGTCCTTAATGTTTCCGACCGCCCTCAGTATATTCGGAAAAACACCACTATCGGACAATTATTTCCTCTTACTACCGAAGCAAAAATAGAAGTCCAGAATCTACGAGTGGACGTGACTCAAACGTCCGATTCTAATGGTACATCTACCTGGACTGTAGAACGCTTAATGGAGGAATTCAGTATTGCTGCATTACAGATAACTGAAAAGCAGAAGCAGGACTTGATTACGATTTTACTAAATCACCAAGCAGCATTAAGTGTTGGAGATCACGATGTCGGTGTGGCCACCAACATCACACACTCCATTGCAGTGTTCACACTGACCTTTTGGATTCTCGTCCGTCGTTTTCAAGGACCACTTGCCCAGGAAATCGAACAGCAATGTCGGGATCTTTTGGAACAAAATATTATTCGACCTAGTAGATCATCGTATTCAGCTCCAGTTGTTCCAGTCAGAAAACCAGATGGTACTTTACGAAACTGTTCATCATCATGGATGAATTTAAAAATATATTTTATTTTTTTAGTAATCAGCCTATACCTTCCTTATAGCCATCCAACGCACTCCTTTTTTATTTTTCCAAAAGAAAACAGTTTTATTTATACAAAAAGGAAATAAATTAAAAGCTTACATTATTACTAGGCATCAACGTCCACTATGTGATCACAAAAGTTCTAAATGGGGAGATTTAGGTTAACTTTTTCTTCTCAAGCATCTGAAATTTTGATTTTATAGCGTCTTCTTCTGTCAAAGCTTTCAGTTTTGACATCTTTCTCTGCTCTTCAAGTTTATAGATCTGTATGAATAATTTTCTTTTTTCAACCTTTTTATTCTCTCTTCTTCTTCTTGCTCCCATATGCGACTCTTTGAGATGTTCTTCATATCTCCTATGGGCAGCTCTTACATTTGTCAACATTTATTGAGTGATAGGAACTTTATGAATACTTTCATGAGATCTTATAGCATTGTGCACTGTTCTTTGAGAAATCAGACTATGTTCTTTCAGATTCTCCACTAAAATTGCTTAATTTATAGAAAACCCTCCTTCCACTGTTTCATTTCCATGCAAAATATCAGTCCTAATTTAATAATTTGCCACAATTCCACATAACATTGATTCCCAGGTACTATAGAAGAAAAAAACTAATCAAGTCTCTTAGAAAGACAATCACCATCCAAAATACTTTAATTTAATTAAGGGTAGAATGTATCACCCAGTAGAGTGAATTTCGTGCTTTTGCTTAGAACATAGGGAGCAGGTCCAAGTTAATCACATATTTATTATTTCATCGCCCATTTTTAAAAATTTGAAGTTATCAAGACTATCTGGAAACATTAATTTAAATGTTTCTCATATTCGTACACGAAGTTTAAAGACATTTTAATCATCCACCACCTTTAATGCCCATACTATTTCAGATCCTGTAACATCATCTTCAATGCAAAAAGATGAAACTGATTGATAAACTGATTTTGGTTAGTTATTAATAGAACACTCAGGGTCATTTACAATCGGTTGAGTATGATTAGAAGTTGATGGAATGGCATAATTTTCAGTGCACACACTTTCACTAATATTTGTATTATTAGAACACATAGCGAAAAAGTTTTTCAATGATGGTTGGTCCTGCTGAGTTTGATTAAATTCAAATGAGTTTCCACTCTTGAATGTGAAACTGCTTGGCGTTCCATGTTAGATAGATCAAAGTTCTTTCTTTTACATACTTTACAGTATGCCTTGGAACTCTATCAGGTCCTTTACCCAACCACCTGATAAACTGTGGGTTCAGTTTGACGTCCAACCACTGGTCGTTAAAGTTAGTTTTTGTTTGAAATCATTTTATAAATAAATAATAAATACCTTCAACTGCACAAAAATCCAAAATCACTTCTTCAAAACTCAAAAAAAAAAAAACACCTTAAAAAGTATAAATTCCTAAAAAGAAAAAGATATAAACAGATTGGAATCATAAGTTATACAGTCTAAAACACATCCATACACCAATCACCTTCAATCAAAAGGACGAATTTGGAACAACCTCTATGAACAGAATAGGAAGAATAGTAGGTAATAGTGAACTAAAAATAGAAAGAAACAGGATAGAAGTATATTTATGGAATGTCATTCCTCACCCAACCTTTTCATTCACTTATCAAATACATCTCTTATTCCACAATTATACAGTAAGGAAAAAAATATATCAAAAATATGCAACTTTGGTCCATTGATCATTCTTCTTTGTGTTTTGAAATTTTAAAAAAATTTCCCGCCTTTTTTGAATTCCTTCAGGAATTTCCCTGACTTTCAGCATATCTTAAAACGTTTCCCTGACTTTCCCTGACCAATTTTTTTTTCCCTGACTTTCCCTGACCTTCCCTGACTTTCCAGAAAGTGTGAACCCTGCATTGAATTAGAAACCGACAGACCTGTTCGGATTCCCGTCCGTCGTTTTCAAGGACCACTTGCCCAGGAAATCGAACAGCAATGTCGGGATCTTTTGGAACAAAATATTATTCGACCTAGTAGATCACCGTATTCGGCTCCAGTTGTTCCGGTCAGAAAACCAGATGGTACTTTACGACTTTGTATTGACTACCGCAAGCTAAATAATGTCACAAAATCTGACTCTTTTCCATTGCCTAACCTCATCGACATGATATACAATATGTATGGGAATACATATTTCTCTACCATAGATCTAGTAAAAGGTTATTACCAGGTCGCAATGGAGCCGGAAAGTGTTGAGAAAACGGCGTTTTCCACTCCGTTCGCTCAATATGAATATTTGAAGATGCCTGTTCGGTGTAAAGAACGGTCCGGCTACATTCCAGCGTGGAATGATGCTTGCGCTGACCGGGTTGCCATGGTCCCGAGTGATGGTTTATCTGGACGATATTATCATTCTCAGTGCACTACTTTTGAAGATCATCTCGTCACTCTGGAACAGGTTTTAACTGCATTAGAACGGAATGGTTACAAACTTAAACCCAGCAAGACTCGTCTCTGTCGAACTGAGGTTGAGTTTCTAGGCCATCATATTTCCAGAAAAGGGATTCTCCCCTTACAGAAAAATATTCAGGGAGCATTAGAGTTTCCAGTGCCCACTACTGTGAAACAGCTTCGTCAATTCTTAGGAATGGTAAACTTCTATCGCTGTCATATACCCAATTTCTCCCAGATCAGTAAACCGTTATCTTGCCAAACGGGGGGTAAAACTGTTGGGCGGGACTCAAAAATGTCAACAGGCTTTATGAGTTAAAAAGGCCCTGGTAAACCCGCTTGTTAGGATTTCCCGATTATGACTCCGCTGCATCACCGATGGAACTTCATGTCGACGCTTCCGACATTGGTGCCGGAGCGTGTCTCTCCCAGATCCAACAAGATGAACGCAGACCAATAGCCTTTATTTCTATGACCTTCAATGGTGCTCAGAGGAATTATGGAGTCATAGACAAAGAGCTAACGGCTTTACGATGGGCAGTAAAGTCCTTGAGACCCTTTTTGCGTGGAGTCAGGTTCATCATTTTTACTGATCATATGCCTCTGATTTACTTACAGAACATGAGTCTAGTCGATGGTCGACTAGCACGCACCATGGAGGAGTTAAACGAATTCGATTTTGAGATTCGTCACATTGCTGGTAAAAGCAATGTGGTAGCCGATGCTCTCTCACGCTCGCCAATAGATCCTGATTCTCCTCCGGATCCTGATCTTTCTATACAGCCGTCAGTAGATTTCATACCCGATGGGTTTTTCGTTCTCGAAATTCCGGGAGGTGGCGATTCTCTATATCGTTGCTTCTCAACCTATTTGTATAGTTCCTCTGATCGTCATGGAGACGTTCGAACAACAGTTACAGAAGAACTGCGCAAACATCCACATAAATATCGGCTACAGGGCCGACACGTACAGAAAATGTTGCGACTTTTACAGCTTCCAGGACAGTTGCCCATTCCAGAGGTAATCGATGCCTTTTGTGATCTTTTCAAGGTGTCAGTTGTCATTTATTACAACGATAAACATCCCATAGTCTATGGAAGCCAGTTTATCGACCGAGTTTGTTATCTCAAGTGTCTTGGTGGTGTTCATTATAATTATCTGATGCCCACCACCCCAGACAATAGTACGTCGTAGCCCTTTTCTACATATGTAGAAACTGAATTAACAGTTATTCGACATGATTTTCTTCAAGATATCTTCAAATATCTTCTGGTTCTCATGCTGTTCACTGCCACTTGTGTTCTTGTGGTATTCCGTTCTCTTCATTGTCATCTGGTTCGTTTTCTGTTCTCTCTCTGTTTCTCTGGATGTTCTGTGGGTGGTGAATTTGTGTGTTAGAGTGAGTGTGCATGTGTGCTGGGGATAACCACCAGTGCATGTACAATGGTGATGACACATTCATTCATCTCATCTCCTTTTCATCCACATTAGTAACAAAAACATTACTTCTTACACTAGTAGAGTTCTTACAGTCATCTCAGCCTCACTGAAAACAAAGCCTATAAGATCTATAAGAACAGTGTTTGTTGGTTGTAGCATTTATATATTAATATTTTCTATTAATGTAAATATAATATTTCTTATTATTTTCCCCACTAGGCATTATTAAATATTTATTTTACATATTACATATTTACATATTTGATTACCAGAATTTACAGTGTTGAAGGTTTGCCTTAGTAGCAATTCAACCATATTTTATTTTACCAACAAACCGGACGTTCTTCTTAAACTCAACTTTGTTTCATTTTTTTTTATTTTTCAGTACCCAGACACTTTTTAGTTATAGGATTATTTTTATATTTGATTTTTTTTGTAATTGTAAATATTTAATTTTGTAATTGTAAATATTTAATTAAAGTTAAATTAAATCAAATAAATAAATGAAAAAGTGAAAATATGAAAATATATTTGAAAAAAAATTAATATATCAGCATCGCTGAAAAACAGTGTTCCAAAACTTTGAAAGTGTAAAAAGTAAATAAATAAAATACTAAATAATATAATGTGTATAAAAAAGAAATGATTAATTAATTCAGAAAAATGACTGATAATAATTTTCATTATTAAACCCATTAATACCGAATCAAATAATTGAAAATAAGTTATAAATATTTGAAAATTCAGAAATCAGAAACGATAATTGTAAATAATAAATTTAAATCGTTAATAATTAAATTAAAATAATGGAACATCATTTTTTTTTATATACATATTACATAGATGCAATTAATAGAACCAGTATATTTCGTCTCTTTACAGTAACGAAGATTCTCTTAAGTTGTCGGCGCCAGTGAGCCGAATCTCCTTCGCCGTGACGAGAGAAGACATGGTTAAGAGATGAATTTACTGAATTTACTGAACTTACATCAAGAATTACCTAGACTCCTCGATTGGAGTACACCAATCAAACCCCTGGAGTCATCGTACTGACTACTCGTCTGTTACTACTGAACGTATCGATTCATCAACCTGTGGTATCCAATCACTACGGAAAATACTTAACGAGGAGGATTGCGTGTCGCAGCCATTCTTTTCCCGCTTTCCTCAATAATTTTAACAGACGTCATTACAGCTTCAGTTTAGCTTTTGTAAATGTTCCAGTGCCGGTGTCGGTTTTGTTTGTGTGTGACTCCGGTTGGACTATTTCAGTCCGTCCCATTTCAGTTCTTTCAGTTTCAGTTCTCCGATGGAGACCTTCATCTCTCCGCTGCCCTTCCACTCCTTATTATTTAATCTTCAGCTCTTCAGTATTTCAGTTTCAGTACATCATGATTATAAGAAATTTGAGTGGGGGCGTAATTTTAATGCGGGGGGATGTAAGGGTGGCTGTCACAGTAACCCCGACTCCACCCTAATATTATTTCTGAAAGGTGCATCACTAATATATATATATATTTATATTCATAATTATATATCTTACTATTTTCTTTTATGCTTATAATCACATGCACTTTCTCCCATCTAACTAACTATCTGTCTTTAGGTAAAGATTATTAGACTAGTCAATTTCAGACATTATATATTTTGATTTTTGAAAGTGGACACATTTCCACCACGACCCATTATTGTCTCTTGCTGTCAAGAGGAATTACACATCTCTGGAAGTAAGTCTTCACAGTTTCCAATCTTGATGTTAGATGTGTAACCAGCAGCTCCATTGCTTTATGAGTGCTAACCCTCTGTTTCTTCAACAGACTCTTCTTCAGTCAGCAGATCATCGTTAAAGACTTCCCGTGCCCTTGCTGAGGGATAATTTCCCATAGGGTAAGCACTCATTTCAGTTTCAATATCACTTTTTAATGATTCTTCATTCCCTGTATTAACAGTCATGGAGCTTATCTGTAATTGACTTGTCTGATTACAGGTGCCAGTCTTGGGAGCACTTCACTATCTGCTATTCTTGGGAGCATCAGTTTTTGCCAGTCTCAGTGCATTATCGCCTATTGACAGTTTTGGGATCACAATACCTGCGATCACTACTTATCATTGTGCCTTATTTTTGTGCCTTATCGCCATCATCCTGATTTTGTACTTGACTTTCACCTATTACCGATCCAATTGGACTCATCAGATCAGAAAGAAGAAACAGATAATTAAGTTGAGTTTTGGTTCATGTTTTGCATCTTACACACACAAACAAATTAATTCAATGTTCCATTATTATTTATATTTTTTATGTAAATAATATTTGGAAATTCGAACATACAGTTCCGTCTGTAATTACTCTTAATGCAGACCATGATTTTACAGGACCTTGAAAGGTCACGAATGATGTAATTAGCTTCCCTCCCTTAAAAGTTAGTTTTTAAATAAAATTAGAAAAGGAAGCATTTTGTTTCTCCCCCTTCTACTCAGTTAACGTTTAACGATTACTTATTTACGGAGGGAGAGGAAGTCATTCAAATCAAAGAAGTTGCTGATGAATAGTTTGCTGCCTAGATGTCTTATTAGTTCGTTCTGGTAAGAAACTTGTTTACCGTTAGAAAAAGCTTAGGCTAATTAACAAACTAACAGAACCGTAGAGCTATAGTGATAGTTATAGAACTAATTAACTAACAGATAGTCTAGTTTTCTATTAACCTAATAACCGGTGGATTAGATCATTACCGTCCTTATTAGTATCTGAACGCAGTTGTAGTCATAGTATCAGATTTTAGTTCTGAGTTTAAGTGTGAATGTTTGGGGACTTTCTTTCTTCCGGGTCATTTCAGTTCGGAGCGCCATAACTTCCCTTGCGGGCTTCAGATTCACTGAGTGCTTCGTCACTCTCCCCAACAACGTAAATTCATTAATTAAATGTAAAAAACAGTTTTTTTTTTCAATCATTACCTCAAGGGGGAAGCAAATCAATATATATATATATATATATATATATTATATATATATATATATATGGTATATATATATATATATTATATATAATATATATATATATAATATATATATTATATATATATATATATATAATATATATATGGTAGTTTAGTAATATATATATATATATATATATATATATATATATATATAATAATATATATATATAATATATATATTATATATATATATATATTATAATATATATTATATATAATTATTTTAACGCGCTTTATCCCCTTCTCAGAGGGTAACGCAGGAATAGGGGAACTACAGGAAATTACGAACTAATTAATAGAACCTGAGTCTATCGCAAACCAGCGCCACCTAAACGTGTATAACGACAGAGTTTAAATTCTTGCCCCAGGAAGATAAAACCCAGACTGCTACGCTATATATATATATATATATATATTATATTACAGATATCAGCAAGATTGTGAATGATATAAATAATTATATATATCATATACATATATATATAATATATATATATATTATATATATATATATATATAATATTAAAACTATTATAAACTATAATAGTATATATATATATAATATATAGTATATATAATAAATATATATAATATATACAGATATCAGCACAGATTGGTCGGCGAAGTGGAGGTCCACATGTCATACTTAAAGCAAAAGACATGAAGTTGTACTTAATTTTAGATTCGAAAGGCAGTTTCCCAATACAGATTATATTGATTACAACCAGTTTGAGTATGAAAAGACACTGGGAAAAAACTATAACCTTTCAACCATATGTGAAATAGTCTATATATATCATAATAGATTTGTTTAAAATATTTGATATACAAAATTTTTAATCCTTAATTTAATTGAAAAGCTTAATTAATGAAGACCGTTTTTATGAAATTTGTAATTGTTACAAAAACGAATGCCGTTACAGGTTCTGCATGCCTATTATTCTCTGTCATTAAATGAACATCTTGAAAACTCCATTCATAATGCTTGTCATTAATAGTCATTCAGTCATTCGAAACATTAAATAAATTATTAGGTAAATATTTATCTCATTAGTGAATATCGTATATCACATTTGCACATTCTATCCCAACATTTTACAATCTTAAATTTCTTTCCTTCCCTCTTTTCATAGTTTGTTCAGTTTAATTCATAGATTTAAATATTTTATAATGACTTTTTTAACGGGTTTATTTAGAGAATTTTTATCGTGAACCACGATAGGCTTTTTTTTTTAAGGGTAAAAGTCTTTTTAAAATAATTTTATATTTGGTGATACCCGTAAGACCTTTCTCCACTCACCAGGTTCTTATCTCCCCATTTACTTGTCTGAATTTATTTTAAGTTTTTAATTAATAAATTGTTTCACCCCCCCTCTCTCTCTCTCTCTCTCTCTCTCTCTAAGGAGATTACACACAAAAGATGTAATTCTCGACATTTTGGTGGAATCAATCTCTCTCTAAATATTAAAGCTTTAATAAAGAAAGAACTGCCAAATAAAACAATTTATTTAAAACAATATATATATATATATAAACATATAAATTTCCTTTGATAAAATTATAATTTCATCATATTATACCTTAATATATATATTATACATACTATATATAATACACTGTATTATAAATCCGTATTAATAGTCAAAATATTTAGGCCTAGAAGGGTATTGGTACTACTGTATAATTTAAAAAAACTCTTTAATATACATAAAAGGTAATTTTTTAAAAATAAAACAAAAAAAAATTTTGTTTAAAAAAACCGTTTTTTTTTGTGCAAAAATAAACCAAATTAAAAAAACCGTTTTTTTCACAACCTATAATATATATATTATATGATAATTATATTATAATATATATATATATATATATATTATTATATCATATATATATAGTAATAGAATATACTATATATATATCTATATAAGAATTGCCCACATCGAGTCCTGCGTGTCGTAGGAGCCGACTAGGACGGTGATAGTTGGGTTGGCTGCCTACTATACCACTTATCGCCAGGAATTCTAATGCAGGCCTCGGAGAAGGGCGTGATCGCCGTAAACGGCCTTCTATATTTCGGCGAAACTGTATGAAATCGTATGGGTACATGAATGTCAGAGGAATAAAGAGAAGAGAGAAGAGGTGATGGATGTATTTAGAGAAGGGCAAATTTGATTTGCTTGTTGTGTGACTGCAACAAAGATGAAAGGAAAAGGTGAAAATTGAGTGGTGTGATGTGAAATTTGTGCGTGAAGAAGAAGAGAATGAAGAAGAAGAGAAGGAGTTGCAATTTGATGAGTGACTTGTGGTATGAAGCTATGGTAGACTTGATTGTGTGAGTCCTAGAATTCAAATGGTTAATTTAAGTTTGAAAAAGGTCAAGGTATGTGTGGTTTTGACCGTAAGGTCCATCTGAAGGGGGAAACGTTGAAGAGAGTCCGATTTTTTTGGATAATCTGAATGATGTTCTGGATGGGTTGAGTAGGAGCTTCATTGATAGTGTTGGGGAAACTGAATGGTTGGATCGGTGTCAAAAGGGATGGATAATAACGGTGGTTTTGGGTGGCGGAGAAAATGAGTAAATGGGTAGGAAGGTGATTGATTTTCTGTGAAGAAGAGGTATGTGTGTAAGTAATACTTTCTTATAACACAAGAGTATCCATAAGTATACTAGAGGTGGTGGTAGGTAGAGATGGTATCGGAAGTGAAAAGTATCATTGATTTTGTGTGGTGAAGAAGGAGATGTTGAAGTATGTTGTTGGATGTCAGGTAGGGGTTTAGGAATGGGATTGTCGGATCATTATGTTAGTTCTATGTAATAATTAAGTTAGTAGGGGCTTGGATGGAGAGGAAGGGTGAGAAGTTATGGAAGTGGGTAAAATTAGAGTGAGAAGTTACTGTGAGCAAGATAATATAAGGAAAGTTGTAAAGAGCGCTCGCTAGTACAAACGGTTGATGTGAGACAAGTGATCTGGAACAAATCTGGGGGCAAAATGAAGGAAGCAATTTAGCAGTGCAAAAGAAGTAATGTGGATGTGCTAAAGTAGGAAGTAGAGATATGTTAATGAGTGAATGTGGGAATGTAAGAAGGTGAATGGAAAGCGTTAAAGGTTAAAGAAACGAAGCGTGGTTGAATGTACTAAAAGCAATATGATGGAAGACTCAAAAGAAAATTGCTTGGAATTATATAAGGGAGAAAAAGGAATACTAAAAAGGTGTATACGTAGGAGAAAAAAGGTAAATGAACCGTTTGGAAGGAGGATAAATGGGACTTACAAGGGAAAGGAGGCTCTTTTGGAAGGAAGCGCTGAAAGGTTAAGAATGAGAATAAGGGGATCGCTTAGGAATAATTACGGGATGTGGCTTTTGGTACTGATGATAGTTGAGAGAGTGTGAAAACACTCGAGCATGCTGGCACATATTAACAGTAATGAAGAGGTGAAGTGAAATGTGTGTGGGTTTGGATGGTGCAAGAAGGAATAGGTCATTTTTGGGGATGAGGTTATTAGTAAGGAGGAGGGTAAGGGTAGAGTGAAAAAGTTGAAGAATGGTTAAATCTGCAGGTATTGATGGAAATTCGTGGGTGAAAATTCGAAGAAACGAGGGCGAGATGGTGGATTGTGCATTTGAAGTTGTGTAATTAAAGCGTTTATAGAGGGTATAGTTCCAAGGATTGGAGGGAGCGTAATGAGTCAACCTTGATATAAGGGTAGGGAGCAAAAGGACACTGTAGAATATTATAGGGGAATAAGTTAATTGAGTGTTGAGGGAAGGTATATGCTGGTATTTTGGTCGAAAGAAGGCGACGAGTGTGAAGGACTGATTGGTGAAGAACAAGGTGCGTTTAGGAAAAGTGGTAGAGGATGTGTGGATCAATCTTTACATTGAAACAATCGGTTTGAGAAAATGAGGGAGAAAAGAATAAATTGTATTATGGTTTTAATGGATTTGCAACAGGCGTATAGATAGAGTATAATAGCGAAGCGTTATGGCAGGTGTTAGTGAGGATATGGTTGTGGTAGGCTTCTGAATGGAATCAACAGTATGTATGACGATAGTGAAGCGTTGTGTAAGAATAAAATGGTGTCATAATGTGGTGAATTGTTTAGGATTAGAATAGTCGGAAGTAAGACAGGGTTTGTGTTTATGTCTCCTTGGTTTATTCAATTTGTATTGGATGGGTTATGAAAGATTTGGGTGGGTGGGATGGCATAGGAAATGTGTTAATGGGAGAATGGAGTTGAGTGGAGGGTGCCGTACCTATTATATGTGCGATGATTTGGTTTTGTGTGGGCGAATCTGAAGAGAGTTTGAAGGATTGGTAGAGATTTGGCAGGTGTGTGTAAAAGGCGGTGGGCGTGAAAAGTAAACGTGGCATAAGGTAAGGATTATGGTTGTGAGTGAGGAAACTCCTCAGTGTGAAGTTATGTTAGAAGGTGAGCAGCTAGAACAAGTGTCTGAGTTTAAATATCTTGTATAGTATGTTGGATGAGAAGGGAACGACGAATGCAGAGTGTAGTAGGAAAGTTGTGATATGCAGGAAGGTGGCTGTGCAATTAAGATCGTTGGTGCATGCAAAGGGACTAAGTCTTCGAGTGCGCTAGGGTTTTGATGAATGGGTATGTGTTACCTGTGTATTGTATGGTATGGAAGATGGACAATCTTAGGGTGCTGCTAGGTGTGGAGAAGAATTGCATAAAGAGAGCGATGAAACGTATTAGATAGAGTGGTGTGGCTGTGAGAAACGGGTAAATGAGAGAATAAATGAAGTAGGTTGAGATCGTTTGGTCATCGTGGAAAGGATGATGTAAGTCGGTTGGTTATAGCGGAATGTTATAGTGGTGAGTGTCGTTGGTATTTACCTATAGTGAAGGTACGTCGCTGGTCCCATGATGCTCTGGGTGAATTTTCTGTCTGTGACGAGCTCTCCACTAATTTAATGGTACAATGAGGGGGTGGTAAGGCAAGGGTTTCTTTCGATCGTTTGTCATTTCTTCTACTGGCTTTTTCTTTTCGCGATGCTGGATCAGCAGCCTTACCCCAATCTTGGGGCAGGGAAGGTGAAGAAAGAAAGAAAGAAGGTAGAGCGACGGAGTCCGCTGGCAAACGGTGCGTGGTTCAATCTAGTTCGCTCAGCTGGTAGAAATTTACCTAGAGAGTTCCCTCATTGAATAGGGCTAAGCCGTGAGGTGTGAACTTTTAATTAATAAAAAAAAAAAAAAAAAAATTATATATATATATAATATATATATATATATATATATATATATATATATATATATTATATATTTTATATATATATATATTATAATACTATATATATATATATATATAATTATATTATATATATAATATATAATATCTTTTTTATTTCCTCTTTGCCCAAGACTGGGGGGTAAAGGTGCGGTGGCATGCAATGGAAAAGAAAAGCAGTAGAAGAAAATATGACAAAAGTCGAAAGGAAATGGCCCACTTACCGCCCCCTCTGTACATTAATTAGTGAGAACTCGTCACAGACAGAAAATCACCCTAGAGCTTCATGGGCAAGCGAGGAACCCTCACTATGGTACTATCGTCAATGTAAGGTTCATCCCTTGGCCAGGTGGGCACAAACATGCCTCCCATTACAATAACCACCGCATTCTCTCCTATTATTGCAATTTATTCCGCTCTGCCAAACTCAGCATTCTTTCCTTCAGACATTGCGTTCACCGTACTCAATCCCTTTCTTCGTCTCCAGCCGTCGGTCACTACACTCGCCACTATACATTCCGCTTAACCAACACTGACATTCGTCCTTTCCACATGACAACACCTCAACAATACTTTCACTTATTCTCTCATTCCATCTTCTCACACCACACAACTCTCTAATAATTCATTCCCTCATTTTAATCAATTTTCTCAGACCTAGCATATCTCTAAATTTCCTAACCTGATGGTTTACCTTAACCTTTAAATCTATACTTCTTATTCCAGACCATAGTCTCACTACTATACATATTAACAACAGGTAACAATTATATCCTCCTGTAAGACCTAGCGCACTAGACTTGGTGCCCTTTAGCATTCACCACGATTTACTTGCGCACCAGTCTCACCTTCCCGGCATTTCAGCAACTTTCTTACTGCATCTTGCATCATCCGTCCCTTCTCATCCAACAATAACCTAAATATTTTAACTCAAACATTGTTCCAGCTGCTGCTCACACTATCTACATACATCTTCACACTGAGGATGTCTCACTTCACAACCATAATTACTCTTATCTGCGTTTACTTTCAGACCCTCTTTTCAAAAACACTCTGCCAAATCTCCTCTACCAATCCTCTTCAAACTCTCTTCAGATTCTTCAGATTCTCCACACAGAACTAAATCATCCGCATATAATAGGTTAGGGGCACTCCCATCATCGTCCTTCTCATCCAATTCTAACACATTACTCATCCAACCTGCGATTCTTCATACCCCATCCATATACAATTGATAACAGGAGGACATAACAAACCCTGTCCTCACTCCCATTAATCTAAGCCAAATCACCATTGCACCATTATTCTTACACACGTTAACTATCGTCATAATACTTTTGAATTCCATTCAGGAAGCTACAACCAACAATCATATATCATCTAACCACTGCATAAAGCTTCCCATTAACTGTACATACGCCTGTTGCAAATCCATAAAACCAAATACAAATTTATTTCTTCTTCTCTCATTTTCTCATCATATTGTTTCAATGTAAAGATTTGATTCCCACACATCCTCTACCACTCTGAATACCACCTTGTTCTTTTCCGCCATCGTTCTTCAGTCAATCGACGGCATTCGTTCGACCAAAATACACTAGCATATTACCTTCCTACAAACACTCAATAACTTATTCTCCCTATAATTTTTCTAGTTTCTCCTTTTCTCGCCTTACCCTTATATACGGGTATATTTTACCGCTCTCCTCCAATCCTTGAACTATACGCCTCGCATAAAACGCTTTAATTAACAACAACTTCAATCCCTAATCATCACCATCTCGCCTTCGTTTCTTGATCATTTCCCAGTAATTTCATCTATACAGCAGATTTACCATTCTCAACTTTCTCACTCTACCCCTTACCGTCCCTTATAAATAATCATCTCAAAATAACCTATTCTTCTTGCACCATCATACTCCACACACATTCACTATCACCCTTCATTACTGAATATTGTGCAGATTTTCGAGTGTTTCTTGTCCACACTCCCCTACATCATTTCCATTCAGTTACAAAAGCACATCCTAATTCATTATCCTGAGCAGATTCACCTTATTCTCATTTCTTAACTCTTTTCGCCGCTCTTTTAAGGAACACTTCCTATTCCTTGTAAGTCCCCATTCATCTCCTTCCAAACTGTCATTTACCTCTTGTTTCTCCTACGTATGCAACATTTTAATATTTCTTTTTCCTCCTATATAATAATTCCAAACATCTTTCTTTTGAAACTATATCATTGGCTTTTTAGTACATTCAACCCACGCTTCTTTTCTTATTTTTAACCGCCTTGCATACCTCTTCATTCTACCACTCACTGTTAAATTCTTACTTCCTATCTACTTTTAACTACATCCAGCACTTCTTTGCACTTGCTAACCTTGCTATCCGTTCATTTGCCTCCCGTGATTTGGTCATGTTTTCAAATTGTTCACATTCCAGCTGATTTACTTGCGAGCGCTCTAGATAGTATTCCTTATTACTTGTCACTTAACTTCTCACCCTTAATTCTACCCACTTCCTGTCGGTATCACCTTCCTCTCCATCAAAGCCCCTACTAATTTTACACAAGACAACATAATGATCTGATAAGCCCATCCCAATACCTCACTGATATAGTATATATATATATAATATTATATATAAATTAATATATATATTAATATATATATATATTATATTATATATATATATTATATATAATATATTATATTATCATAGTATAATATATAATAAATTATATTATATATATATATATATATATAATATTATATAATAAATATATAATATATATATATATATATATATATTATATTATATATAGTAATATATATATATATATATATACTATTAATATATAATATAGTATATATATATATTAGGGATGGGCCGGATAGTGATTTACCGGATACCGGATATCTGGTCTGGAAGTTAACCGGATATCCGGCAGTCTGTTATATAGCGTCGGGCGGGGGTGACTGTAAATAAAAAAAAAATTTTTTTGCTCATCGTGGTAGTAGTACTACAAGTTTTATTAGATTATCTTTAATTCAGAGAGTTTTTATTTTAAAAAATATATATATAAATTGTGTATAAAATGTCTTAAATAGGATTTCACTTGAAAAATGTGAGTTTTTTAACTTTGTTTAAAATGAATTGTTATGGGTGATGGATTTTAATTATTTCTTCAGTGTATAAGTTGAGTATAGGTTAGGCTTTAAGCTCGTCAAAGTTAAATTTATTTTGTTCGGAAACATGCATAGTGGGTTAAATGCTGGTCTAACCTGACCTGATTCACCATCCGCAATAAGTATTTGATGATGGGGGTGAATTTGGCCACATTGTTATTCTTTATTGATTAGCTATTATTATTGACATTTTATAACGTAATAGGCTCAAATATTCATGAAAGTTCTTATATTAAGTAAAATTAAAAAAAAAATGAGATTTATATGGAAAATAATTCAAAAAAAGTGTCAAAATTTTGGGGCAGAGAGGGTGAATTGGGCCACCACATTTTTATTATTATTTTATTTATCATTATGAAATTGTTGGTATTCTTTATATAATATGTGACTAATAATAAACCAATTATGATTATTAAGTAAAAATTGAAATATAATAATTGAATTTATACATAAAGAGAGGAATTTTAAAAATGGCCCAATTCAGCTCCAGAATGGTGGTCGATCACCCTTCAAACTGAGTCTAAATGAGCTTTATTTAAACTTAAAACTATGATTTTAAGAATTGCATTATTATTTTTTGTGTGCTTATGCCCTACTATAGGGCCTTGAATTTCAGAAAAAAATAATTCCAAAAGTGTCTAGGGGAAATGGGAGACGGAGTTTCTAAGGGGCCACGTCACGCCGCCCGACGCTATATAACGAGATTATATAATTATATATATATATATATATTATATATGATATATATATATTATATATATTATATATATATATTAAATATATATATATTATATAATATATATAGTATATATATATATTAGTGATGCACGTAACATTGGTATCGGTATCGTATCGGTTGATTTTGAGGTAGTCAATTTCAGTGTGAACCCTGGAGTAGTAGTATCGGTATCGTTAAAATTTTGCCGATACCTTTAACCGATACACACATTTTGCGTTTAAATTGATTCGATATATATAGTATATAATATTATATATATATAGTATATATATATATATATAATTAATTACTTATATATATATATAATATTATATATATATAGTATACTATATATATATTATATATATATATACTAATATATATATATACCCGCTGCTGAAGTGTGGGTGGTTGTAGTTGAAAGGTTTGAGCTTATCGAACAGCATTCACGGAAAGCTGATTTGAATAGGCTTTTCATGCACATTGCTAATAAGATGAAGAGATTTTAAAAAATTTCTTCAATGACTCGACGAATTCGAGAAGGGTAGCTTCACTTTCTAGAATTAAGTTTCAATTTTCTCTTTTTTTTAAATTTGCATTTAATATTATTATATATATATATATATATACTATATATATAATATAATATTATATATATATATATATATATATATATATATATATATATATATAAATTATAATATATATATTATATTATATATATTATATATCGAATTTTGTCCTGATAGTTTCTCTTATTTATATGACTATTGTATTGTTTAATAGGCGTTTTCGTTTTTTATTTGTGCTTACGAACGTAAGGAATGCTCGAGTTTGAGTTCGTTTTGTTAAAAACGCGCAAATCGTAAAAAAAAAATGCTTAACAAAACGTAAGGAATTTCCTTAATTCTATAAGTTTGCTATTCCTGATAGTGCGGAATTAGCACGTTACTTACGATAAATGTGTAATACCAAAAAAATGACGCGTGGTAGGCCCGTTTTGATTTGTTGAAATATTTATTCAAATAAAAATCAGCTTTAAATCTAATTTCTTCCAAATGATAAACTCTCATCACAATAGGTTGATCATTTTTTTGTAATATTAAACCATGTTGTGTTAATTAGTTTTAATTCTGTTTCATATTCCGAAATTTCGACGAACTTCCATCACAACAGCTGAGTTTTCATTTTGTTGCAAAATAAAGTAAACCTCGCAAGAATTTGTGTTCGTTTTTGCACGAAATTCAGGCAATTAGTACAGGCATTCAGGAGTGCCAAAGAAGTCTTATGGATATAAGGTGTAGGTTTAAGTGTTTATATATAGTAGGTTTAAGTGTTTTTTATATAAATATTTCTCAAATTTTTAAGTTCTTCACCTTTAGAAGTTTTGAAGAATAAGAATTTTTGAAGAGATATACGGTGCCTAGCCTATTTAGGTCATAGTGATCTCTGACAGCTAATCACAGATAATTAATTAATATATTAATACACTATCTATCAATACTGTGAAGAAGTTAAAATAATGTTACATTTTCGGTCGTTTCTCTAAACTAAATGGGGGAGAGTATCACGGGCTCTCGTGCAGGTGGGTTCACTTGCCTTGAGCTCGTGGTAGCCTGAAGGGCAGTTTTTTGTCTGCATGGAGGGACGGCATATGCCCTTGTTGGTGAGTCCGCTCCAGTACAAATACAAACAAAAACGATGTGTGACCTCAAGTTCATGTTGGATCTTCTTTAATGTTAAAGAAACTGCCAATTGAGTTGCTGTTAATAAAAGATTTAAAAAACTGGCATTGTGGAAATGTTTTGTTAAGATATTTATCAATCTGAAAGTGAAGACTTTGGAAAGGGGTCAATGCGGGAAACCGAGCATAACAGGAAGTTTAGGAACATGTATGCGTAGTTTTAGAGGATCAATGTTATTCTGAGAACGTGTAAAAAAGTTTATCCAAAACGTTAGAGGGATAAGCTAAACCTAGAAAATTTTCAGAGAAAGGGGATTTCTTCATGAAAAAAATCAGAGCAAATAACAAAGGCTTGTGTATGCGGGACCGTAGACCCGCAATTTTATGATTAAGGTAGATTTAAATAACAGAAATTAAGTTCAGTAAAGTATTAGTGGGCTTGCGATAAATATTAGTATCGAAGTCCATAATATTTTACACGGGAACTAATTTCTTAGTTTCTATATCCTTTAATCATAATTGTAATAATACGAAGCATTTTGCGATAGAATGAATTTTAGTATTTTCTTTGCTTTTAA
>JABUQX010068280.1:7500-24306 GCA_015478945.1 Trachelipus rathkii | reverse complement strand
TTCGTAATATTCGATAGTGGTTTTAATCGTCCTTTCGTTAAATCGGTTAATTTTAAAAAAGCTTCGCAATGATCTATCGAAAGAGTTAAACTTGTCAAATGCTCGTACGCGTTATTCATCGTGTTCAAAAAGGAATCAGCAGCAGTCAGCGATCGGCATTCGGCGATCATGTATTTGGTCAACGTCAAGGCTATCGCTGTAGGCGTGTAATAAGATGGATTATTGTACGGTTTCTGAATCGCATTTTTAACAAAGTTTAAAAAAATGATAGAAGACTTTTCGGTGTCATCGTTTGATTCAATTACTGAAAAAAGCAAATCGAAATTTAGCTTCTCCGACCCACGTTTATCGATTAGATATTTCTCTTGCAGGTAGTAGTTCACCGAGTGTTTTCTCGGGGCCAAGACGATCATAATATTGTATACGTCTTGAAAAGATAATATTTATATAAATGCCGCCAAAAGATTATTGAATCACTAGCACTTGATTCGGTAAATCTATTAAATTTTTTAGAAATGGTTAATCGGCATGTGTCCAGAGGGACAAAATCGTGTCATGTGTCGAGTCGATCGCCAAAGGATTCTCTAAAAAGACTCGCGCGTACTCGTATCTGCCGCCTATAACTAGCGATTACACCCGTGTTGTCTATCTCTATATGCCTCTGGAGCGCATTGCGCTTCTCATATAAAAAAAAACGTAAATTGATTTTAATTTTCATTTTACCTTCAGTTATTTTTAATTTGTCCAATATTAATGCAATTATAAAAAAGTTATCGGTTTAGTCATATAAACCCTTATCCTTTAATTTCAAATGTCCTCTAAGATTCGTTTCGATTAGATTCAGTATCTATAAATTCGGTTGTGTGAGATTTTCTTCAACATTTCTACCTCTATAAAAATACGTTTGAAAGCAATGTTTTGACACCATCGTCTGTACAAAATTTGAAAGTTTATTATCGTCCGATTACTGTCCGTCGACGGAACCAGCGTCTAGAGACGCAAGCTTTTTCTTGAAAAAAATTATTTTACCGATCCACACACCTGAATTAATATCTATATATATATAATACATATATATCATCATCATCACAATATAATATACATATATCGTTCATATGTATAAATATACATCTTAGATAGTATATATCTATGTGAGGCTAGGCACACGCGATGATGACTCCCTGTATCCGAAGAATAAACCTTCGTCAAGTGAAGATATCAAATTTCATGATACAACACTTATATTATATATCAGTGAGTCTAAAATACTACACTTCACTAAATATATAGTTATATATATGATATAGATATAATATATATATATACTATATATATAATATATACGGTATATATTTATATATAATATTATTATATATATATACTATAATATATATATATACTATAATATAATATATATACTATTAATATGAAAGTATATATAATTATTAAATATAACATATTTCTTTTTTAAAAGTCTTATTATATTTATTCAAAAAATAGACAAAAGCCGAGGTTTGCTCCTAACGGAGCAAGAGCTGTCTTTGGGCCACCTGCAACGACGAACGCGCAGGGGCTCACGCCCCGATAACAAAAAACTTTTAATGCAAAATACACAAATAAACCATGAGGACAAAGGTCTATAAAAAAATCATCGGCTCGCCAAAAAGGGCAACTTTTAAAATTACATACTAGTGAAATAGGATAAATTGTCTCAATCTATATCTGTATCTAAAATAAACCTATTATATTTCGAGATACACACATTATAGTTTACAGAAAAGGCGGGGAAAAAGACAATTATTATAATGTGTGACTATCTGAATATCAATTCTTTAAAGACTTAGATTTCGGTAATAATTTTTTTGGTTTCCTTCTAAAAAAAATCGCTTAAGGAACGAAAAAAAAATTTTCTGCCCTATAATCTGGAAGTAAAGACAGTTAACGTTATTTTCGCTGCCACGATCAAGCCTAAGGGAGGACCACAATTTAAATAGTCACACGCTAAAGATAAATTTTAAGGTGCCCTTTACGTTTCGATCGGGGCACGAAATAACGTTACGTTTTTTGCCTCTCGGAGGATGTTGAAAAAAAAAAATTTTTTTTCCTTAACCGGGTTTTTTTTTTTAGTGTATTTTTGGAACTAATTCCTTCCACAAATATTTTCATTTTTCGCGTGATGCTAAAGTTAATATTCTTTCTCTAGAAACCCCTTAAAAATAGTATATTATTTTCCCTTATTCACGTCGGTTAAATAAGATTGGTTTATAAAAATTCAAATGAGGATGAAAATATAACTAAAGTTGAAACGGATCTTAAGAATAATATAACTGAAGTTGAAACGAATCTTAAGGATAAATATAACAAAGGTGTCCAGGATATAATGAATAAGCTGGACAAAAAAATTGAAAATATTGATAAAATTATCCTGGAAAAAATTAAGAAAATTACAAAAATAATAGTAAATAGGCAAAGTATTCGTGGACGGAAGAAAAAGCGTAATAATGAAGATGATGACCAAGTAAGATGGTAAAGAAAAAGCATATGGAGAATATTTTTAATAAACTTTTTATTATAGATAATGATGGAAATTTAAATTTTTCCTATATTATTTAGAATTTCGACTTAGACAGCCATGAACACTATCATGAATTGGGCGTAAGCCCGCAACTAAAAAGGTAGTGACGTTGCTTGTTTTTTTATTTAGTTACCCCTAAAAAATGATTTATTAAAGAAAATGTAATTTTTGGGGAGACTAAATTTTAAAAAAGAAAATGATTCCATTCAAAATAACTACCTAATTAAAAAGTCAAAACTCTTATTTATCGTTATAATTTAATGTTATTTTTTTTTCTTATTACACACCTTTAAAAGAAAATCCACCTCGTCTTTTCGCAGCGTCGGCTTCCGTTAATTATTTGTTTACTTAAAAATTAAAAAAACTAAAATATTATCTATTTTTTTAAACAAAAAAATACCAAAGTATTTAATTCATTCATAATTTCCTATAAAAGGAGTTGATGTGATATAATTTTTTATACTTAAGAAGCTTAGCTTTATTCGTATTGCCGCGAATGTGCGCCTCCGCCCGGTAGACCAGCATCTGAGAATTTAAAGAATTTTTTATACTGTAGAAGTGTTTCTCATATCACGAATATTTATGGTGAAGAAAATATTGTGCTTTATATTTCAATTCCCTCTTTTTTCCTCACGTAATCGACGACGATTCCTTGGAAATGGAAAGAAATTTGCAAGATTTAGCGATGAACGTCATTTGCGAAACATCGTCCTTTCAAGACGCGATGAATTGCCATATAATTATGAATTATTTCATCGAAAAACATGGAGCGAAGGAGTTAAATTTCAACCTACTTTTTTTCTCTGTTTAAATTGGAAGAAGGAGAAGAAAAAACCTCGGCGATCTATCTAGACTTTCTTAAAAATGCGACGAAAAATCCGTACAAGGCAACCGAAGTGATAGCGCTGACATTGACCAAATATATGGTCCCCGCCGACAGTCGGCCCGATGGTGTTCCCGCGGCGGCTGCTAAAATAGTTGAAGTTATTAGAACGATGAGTACCGACTACGAAGGCTTAAATTCTTTCATTTTTTCTTTAGACCGGTACTTAACCTTTATAAAATTAACGGACCTAATGAAAGAAGAAGAACCTTTAGTTCGTATCGAGAAGTTAGAAATTGTTAATACTAGTATCAGCCCTCTCACCCACGAAGAGGTCCTTGAAATGGCGAAAAATATTTCGATCCTATTTCCAAATTTAATCGAGCTAAGGCTAATATGCAAATGCGGCGGAAGGGATTTAGAACAGGACCTGTTTGACATGTGTAAGAAGCGAAAAGGCCTTCTCGTTTTGAGCATGTCAGCTAACGACGCTTTGCTTAGCAAATCGGATATAGAGTCTTAGTTTTCTACAGTAGTTTCTAAGCATTCCTCTCGTAGTTCCGCTTCCAAGGTGATTTCCGAGGTGTTCGTGTTCATCTAAAAAACAGTTGGTTATAGTTTCAGCTTTTTTCTTCACGTCGGTTAAAATAAGTTCCTTAATTAGGTCGTCATCCGTTGAAAAAAACTACGTTAGTTTAGTATCTTTTCGATGAAATCAAACCCTCAGTTTTTAAATATATCAACTGACTTATAAACCTCTAGGTGTGGCAATATGCTATCAAATCTTAGTGCACAATCGAGACAAATAAATGCGAGTGAGAATAGTACACTATGTAGCAATTGCTATACTTGTCAAGTTTACAACAGAGAATTTGTGTAGTTCATCTGTATTAAAAAACATAGTAAAAAACCTTCCGATTCTCATTTTCAAACATCTTGACCGCTGATATATACAGCCATCGTAAAGCCTTATAATGGCCGTCAAAAAAAAAAGAAGAAAGAGTGAGAAAACCCTTAGTATATCGATTTATCAGTATATTCGTTCGAGGAAAAGAAAAATATCCTCCCAGCTACGAGCGGTGCTCACTCTGATGCGTCGGGAGCACATTTCAGCTCCATTATATCTCACTATTCTTTAATCGTACACCGGTATGCGCCAAAAACTTGATAATTTAGTCTTGGCGGTTGAAATCGAAAACAAAAGAATAATTGAATGGGAAATTAGTGAAGCTCCGGCGGCGGACGTCGAAAATCACCCCTGGGGAGAAGAAGAAGAAGGAAATGAAGAGAGACAGTGGGATGCTTTATATAGAATGTTGGAAATTAATTTTTTTATCTTTCTTACTAAAGATCGTGGAAGAAAGGAAATAAAAATACCATTCTGTCTCATGTGCAAAGGAATTCATGCGATTATGGAGACCTTTATGCGCCTGACTCACTCGGGTATTAAACAAAGGTGTAATTTTCATCGCGATATATCGTGGCGAAAAGAAATGGAGAAGAAAATAATCGATTGTTGGGATACCAAGTTTTTTAGAAACCGATTACGAAGGAGAATTAGAAAGATCGATGGTTCCTTGGAATTGAAGTTACGAAACGTTTGCCAATTTAACGCCATCCTTCAAAGAAACAAAAGTGAAGATACTTCGTCTCCATTCTACTTTCCGAATGTGCGTTGCTTGAGATTGTCATACGACGAAATCGAGAGAGATTTTGATTCGGATAAAAATTGTGGTTCATTGAATAATAAAATCGTGGAAGCCTTTCCGAATCTGACTGACTTAGAAATCAAACTAAATTGGGGTTACGTAGATTCGTCTTTCCAAAAATGTCGCGATAGCTTCGAAATAATAGTAGATGATGAAAACGATAGAGCCGTTTTTAAAAATTTGAAAGAATTTTAAAGATCGACTTTAATGGTCTCGCACGTGATATTTGTAGCGCCTCTCCAAATCTGGAAAAGGTCGTTGTATTTTTCCAATGGAGATCTGTTTTTCCTTGCAAAATTTACGATCTTTTGAATGTTACTCGTTCTTTGAAAAGAGGAATAGAACTTAATTTTGATAAACACCTAGTAAAAAAATGTCCGTTAGAGGTGTGGAGTGATCGTTGCCGTGATCCCGAACACAGAAGTAATATCAACCAATTATTCGAAAAAATTATAGTGACCTTGACCGATGTTCGCGGAAATTCCGTCATTCGTTGGATCATAAAACAGTATGATTTTACCAATATGCGCGACTTGCCAGTTCATTTTGAATCAATTGATGACGATAACTACCGCGTCCAAAGAGAGACGAAATTCTTTGAATGTGGGTTATGGTTACAAGATGATATCTATTTTCGTAACCCGCGCTCTTTTTTCAAGTTGTTAGAAAAATTTAGAGCTCCCGAGCGAAAAACATGCCAAAAACATTTCATTTGATTCAACCATCTATCGATAATCATGAATTTATTGCACGAGTTTTTGAAGCTGTATTTAAATAATATTATAATGAAATTACCCATCACCCGCGACATTTATTAATCTCATATCACGCAATAAGAAAAGGTTCTCTATATAATACTCTATAACACAATATGGTAGTTTTATTCTGATTAGTTTATCTTAATTTGAATCTGTTTCTCATAGTAAAAAACTATAAATTACGAAAACTTTGTATCTGAACTATGCAATTACAATATCGCAATGAAAACCAATGGAGCTCCACAAAAAAAGAATTATACAAGACAAGTCATTAAATAATAATAATAAATAAATAACTATTATCAAAAGGGAGAGATTTTTAAATAGATAGAGAGAATCAAAATTCTTTCTCACTTTTTCCGGACTTATGTGTTGCTAATGAGCTAATATTCTCTCGTCTTTTAATGAGAAATGCCATGTTGCCATGTTGTGTATTATATTCAAAACCTAATTATGAGTGAATATACCTCAGTGTTGAATAATTTGTGCTCAAGATATACTTGTGTCACGCTATTGCCCGTTGTGCGTAATCGTGATCAAGTGAGACTTGAGGGTATATTAGTTATTACTCTCTGAACTGCTTGAGATGTAACGACACATGAAAATGTTAAGTGCAAAATTAAAATTACAAGGCATACTGTCTAATACACCGAATTTGTCGATTTTGTTTAATCCTGATTTGGTTCCAAATACTCTTAAATATATCACGGTACTTTCATCGGCTGCTCTAATAATTAGTGCATGTTTCCAACAATGATCAATAGTTCGAGAAAATATATAATATGGCGCTTAAATAGTCATCAGTGGTTTAACTCGAGAACTTTTCCGATTTCAGCAAAGGTACTCCTTGTTACTTATCCAAGTGTAGCCGATATTCACCCCGTGCTTAGTATTTTCATAAAAAGCAAAGTCTTCCAATTTATTAAATAGGGTCTCGGGGTCTATCTATATTTATTATTATATAAAAATATTGCACCTAATACACTTTGTTTTATTGATCCACAGCATTGCCACAAAGTCGACGCCGTATTTCCCAGGGACTTTGCCTCTGAAATAATATATTAAATATATATTAAGGATAACATATACTCTTAAGGAAATTTTGCTTAACAAATTTCGGTAATAAATCAAAAAGTGCGAAGGAGAAAACTTTAAAATTGAAAACTGATAATACAATTTATGAAAATGTTTCAAACATCTGTTACAGAAATTTTATCGCCTCCTCTCCCCTCGAGGTGAAGCTGCGCCACCGAGAAATGATAGCGTCTCACACAGTATTGAGAAACCGAGCTTGGAATAGATAATAAAAAATTGAATACATATCTTCGGGTCTTTCATAAAATAAAATAAAAAAGTCAACAGGTCATAAAGAGACAGACATTCGATATATATTATAATATAATATAAAAACAAAAATTAAATATTTCAGTTACTCACACGAAAATTACAACTATAACATTTCGATATCATTTGATTCTAATTATCATTATCTCGTATAATTAATAGATTATTATTATTATTATCTCATGTAATTTTTCCTTATTTAATTATTATTAATTTAAATCGATTTACATAAATTATATAATTACTTTTTTAAATAATGACTTCATTATACTGATTTTATTAAAAGCCAAAAAATAGCAGAGAGTTAGTTTTCTATTGAAGTGCAGGAAAGTTTGTTCCGCATTTGTCTTAAATACCACCAAATAATGTTTGAGAAATAATTCGATCCTGCGTGGAACGCTTAATTAGATAGTTACAAGATTCCGGTTGGTCACGAGAGGATTCGTAATTCATACATAAAAAACTTTCAACCGCACAAGTGCACTGTGACCGATATCCTATAAATAGCTGAGAGAGCATAGGATCTTCAAACATTAATAGTAATGTCAAATTCAACAAAAACCACTAAACGTAAAAGTATAGAGACAGTGCGTTTCAAGCGATCATTTATGCTCTTACACGAGCACACCGGACGATAAGGTCGTCATAATTTCATATTGACCGCTCCGCTCACCAAAATGAAGTGCTTTCCCATTTCGTCAGCGCCTAACGTACAAAATTCCGTTAAAATTTTCACTGTGGATAAAATGAGTCCAATCATACGTGCATGCAAACGCGACGATAAGAGAAAAAGAAAAAAAAAACAGGTAAGACCACCAGCACATCAAAAGACAATTTTCGTGAGTCACGCCTGGTATTTGATAGCAAATACAGAACTGGAATAACAATTTGGTAAAAAATACAGAACTAGAAAAAAGTGGACGATTTAATGAAAATTAAAATTCCGAAGGCCTCCAAGCCTCTCTTTTCATGCATACTTACATTAATGTGTCGCGAGATGTAACAAAAAAATCCCAATCAGTGGAGAGTACAATGAATAATCATATAGTAAAAGACGATGTAGAGAACCAGAGTGTTGTGTCATGCGCGTGCAGTTTAGCCACCAATAGCACCATCTTAATGATTCGATCTACACTCTCGACCACCTGCCTTTTTCATGTCGACTAGCATTTTTCTTCCAGAATAAATGAATAAAATATATGTGGTGATACGTGTACGGAGGACGCATATTACAATAAAAACAGGAAGTTTTACTATATGCATCGTAAAAAGGCATTCAAACCAACTTTCGTTGCCAATAGGAAGAAAGATAATTACACACGGTTTTATTATTTCAGATAACTACATGTTATAAGTTTGTTTTGTTAATCAATTCGCGAGCAGGGCTCCATCAAACGAAGATCGTACCAGGAAATACCTCAGAATAAGAAAGGGGCTCAATAAACTTATACACCTGCTTTGCTTACTGTTCTATCATGGAGTGTTGTTTGAGGGGTTCTTTTCGGTTTCATATCAAAAAGTTTATTAGCATGATATAGCGCGAAATAAATGTTTCTATAAAAATTATTTTCTCACCTTATATATTTAAATGTTAAGAAAACCCATCTAATTGCTCTGTGGATTTTATCGGAATTTCTTCCTTATCACCTCACTTTCCAAGACCCACATTGTTCTCCAGATAGTGCCGGAGAACGGAGAGTTTCATTTTGCGGATGTCTTGCCGGGACTTCTTCGGTACATCTGTCTGCTCTTTGTCGTGCACTCACACGGTCCTCGATGGAAAGTCCTAAAGTATTTATTACATAATAGAAGTTTGAACCCATTCTGTCGGTCCAGAATGGCTGAGAATAATAAGTAGGACCACTACCAAAAGCTTATCGTATGATCATCATCTTGTTAGCTCCATGAACGAAATGTTATGAGAGGAGATCGATTCATTTGATTTTTTTTAATTACGTGATAACCGCATGATATTGAAAAGTATTACTCACACATGATAAAGTACTTTTATACTTTCGAGATTTATTGTAGCTAGTTATAACGGACGATTTGTCACTAATTATATTATCATACCAAATATCTCTCTGGTTTGTGTCACTTTCTTTCTTCTTACTATCGCTATTATATCACACTCTCTACTGATATAGTAATGCCGTTATCATAACATCTAGTCAATGTATCCTATATATGATTAGAATTATTTTTGGTTATATGTGTTTAGTACTTTTATATATTAATGTTCTAAACCTATATGATATGAATATTAATATATTATATATTAATAATGAGATAATATCAGATATATTATATAGTTATATATATATAGTATATATACATTACGTAAATACAATCAATTATTATAATTATATTATTATAAAATATATTATAAAAATTGACACGGTATAATTTTTTACATAGTGCCAAAATAAAAGATATTGAGCGACAGTTGTATAAAAGAAATCCTTCGTTCCATAATAAACAACACAGTACGTTAATATATTTCAAAACAAAGACAGACACGAGATTTTACTATACTCAATTATCATTATGTGCTAGTCACTCTCTTTTCGTGCAGTCTTCGTGTTAACCTCGTTGGAAATTCTATAATCCGATATTATCTTACTATCATTCTAATGAAGCGGTTACGCACTTCTGTGCTAGTAGCTCGCTAGAAGATCCAAGCGCAGTCGGGCGGCAATATAACACCGACTCAAAAATGTGAAAGCGACTCTTTCCGTTACTATTAGAATTCCACCGTGACTTTGGATCTTCCGTAGATAGCAATGAGACAGATCTCTGGTCATTTCTCGAGTGACGTCTCAATGGGTATCTCGGAATTAAGACTTCCACCGCCATTAATATTCTTGTCCGGTCTGTTATTGACGTAATTTATGAGTAATGCGAAGAAGAATCGATCTAATTCTTAAGAAGTATCGTCGAGAATGTATTTAATATACTCTTATCCTTATATTATACTCCGAAACTGGAAAGCTTATATGATGTCATATCTCACATTAAATACATTGGACGATTCAGCTGTACGTCGGACGGTTATTCGTCCTTTGATATCGCCATCTGCTTTTCGATTACATGATTAATTTAGAGAGTATACAATTTTCTGACTCTTCCATTCGAGAGTTTAGGTTTTGTTCAGTTTTCCGGCCGGGGATTGTATACATACTTTTGCACGTTAGTGAATTGTTTAGTGTGTGTATTGTATATCTGTACAGTAAAGTAATTTCGGTCCAATTAACTTGCTCCATTACTATAATCATCGAACACATCACCGGTATGACCTAATAAAAACTCCTATACCTAAAATAATAGTTCTATTTATATCATTGTAAGAAGGATCACGTCCACTACTTATTATCTATCAGCGTAAATTAATAGAAGAGGAGTGTGTTATTACATAATTAGATACAGATTCAGTTGCTGTGGATTGAGTTGGATTGTGCTCGCTGTTGTCTCTGTCCGTCTTAGTGCAGATACTTCAAGAGAATATCTCTTGATCCGCACCGTAGCGGAACCTCTAAGCCTCGAGTCGCTGTAAGTGGCGTCGTCTCTTTTATCGTGGGAGTGTGCTTCCAGTCACGCGCTAAAACTGGTTAATCTTTAAATCATCCGTGATTCGTCAATTAAGAAACTTACATTATTCTAAGGTATCGACGGATGAGAATACATTCTGCGAGGGATAGTCGGAAATTAATAGGGCCTGTCATCAGTTATTCACATTACCCGAAGACGCGTTACAATCCGTATGTCGTGGATTAGCGGGATCAAAGTTTTGTGTAGAGTGCAGGATATTCCACAACAAAAGATGAATTCCTCGGCTTCGGGATCTTGAAACGAATCGGTTATGAGTTTATTTTCGTCTGCCGGAGTCCTCGATAATTTAAGGTTGTTGCATAGAGTAAAACCCTAAATGTACTTACTCTACTCGTGCCTATCTATTTTAGAGTTTGTCCGCGTATACTCCCTCTCACCCACCTCTCTATCATACTCGCCCTCCGGCGAATGAGGACGACTTATTAGTTTCCTCACCTCCGGGTGATATTTAAAAGCCATTAACTTCGATAGTCACGGCCTTGTGTTAATTATTCTATATCGCTCCTTACGTTGCGTGCCTGAGGTCACGTACATCATGTATCACGAATATTTACCATTCGTGCATTGAGCCTAATCTCTTCTGGTCTCGTATATTCTTGGCTATCCCCGCGAAAATAAACATTGAATCGCGAAGAATCACGTTTTGCGTGACTAGCTTCCAGAGGTAGTGATATTTATCCATTTCTCAAGAAAACACGGAATACAAACCTTTAGGGGTTACACGAGAGCTTTTCTCCGACAACTGATTGTGTCACACTCTAATACATTCTCTATATATATTACCAATATTAATAGTATTTATTTTAAAATCCAATAGATATGAATGTTATACACACATTACGACATTAAGTGAAATTTTTTATCGCGCAGAAAATTATGCACTTAATGGTTAAAAATGCTCTGTTCAAATGCGAGTGGATAACAAACGACACCGACACAACTGATGTGCGCGAATAATATCGGGAGTAGCGAGAAAGGGAACAACAAAAAAGGGGAAAAATCAACGAAAAATAATAAAATCTTATTCGACCAGCGATATAATTATGAAAACTAATATATTAAGACCTGCGAAACGGACTACTATATCACTGTTTGTCATTCTAACACAACAAAATTGTCTTCTCGATTGCCAGTGTACTCGATTTCACCACCGGCACGATTTCTATGAACCTTCTAATATTACTCCACAAGAGGCACACAAGGCGAGGGCTAAATAGAAAATCTGAGAGAAACAATTATTATTATATCTATCCCGGCGAGCCACCCGCGATCATTGGGAAATATAAACACTGCCAGCGATTGGATATATATTTGCCAGAACGCTAGTTCACAAACGCGGCCACGAGATACACGTTTTCGTGCAATTCGCGTTCACAGTCAGAGCGTACGTATGGGGTGTTCAATAAAATCATACTCGCAAACCCAAAACTGTAGTTATAGAGCGCGAAAGGACACACATACAGGAAGTTGGACTCAATTCCCTGAGTTACTATACTTATACTCTCTCTCACAGCCCACACACACTGAGAAAACTCCAGTTGCCCTTCCGAAAACGTGTAAGAGGCGTGCAAAGTTTATATATTAGTGCATCGGGGCCGGACTGCAGGACTTAACTGAAGGTCTTCGATAGGTTTGTGCGAATTTTAAAAACGAGCGCGTGAAAGCCGGGAGCGACGATCGCTATGGTGTCTTGCAAAAGTATGACGAAGAATACCGAAGGAAGAATGAAACGACTTGTTCCTAATAAATATAAAAAGAAAATTTCGAGCGCCGCACTTGCCCAGCGAAATGTAGAGTAAATGTCACGATCACTGTGGTGGAGTGATGTGCGCAGACCGCGAAAAACTCTTATCTCAAGCGAAGCTAGTCACTCCAAAAAAGAATATATTGAGTTGATGTGAAGTATCGTGTGCATGTAGCTCGAAGAGAGGACGATATCCACATCTGTGGGGCGGAAGAGAACGGAGGAAGCGCGTAAATCAGGATCGCTTTGTCGGCGACGGGTTTTGCACAAGAGAGAGATAGAGGCACAAGCCGACACACACACACACGGTAGCTAGACGGTGGGTGCACGCTGTTGCTGCAGCGACAGCCAAAGTCATATGTCAAAAAGACGCCAGTGCGCAGAACTCGTAAAAACCTCGCAACCTTTGGCGTTGTAAATAAAAGCTCCACTCCTCTCCGGCTAGCCTGAAACCATCAAGCGCGAATACTATATTTCGATCAATATATGGCAGGAAGCTGTTTTGGAGGGGGGTTCGAAGAGACACGAGTGCGATTTATCGTGCAACGCGCGTACCCCACCTCAGTAGTTAACGGAACGCGCGGGTGCTGTCGCGCAAGATTTTGTTACTCACTATGACAAGTGTACCTCCTTGCCTTAGATCTGGTAACCCAAGTGAATATCGCAAATATAAGAGAATCGGTTAATGCAAATTCATTTGTACTCGTAGCGATGGTGACGAATGCATGTGAGTAATCCGTATCAGTAAATGGTACAGTCGTTAGTCGGGCACTTCGTATTTGGTCGCAATCCCTTCGTTTCTACGACAATTTTCAATGGACACAAATGAAAGAGTAAACGAAATGAATTTAATATTATTCATGCACAAATCGAAGGCGCGTAATAAGAAGAGCCCAGCATAAGGCCAACAACACTGGAGTACGATATTAGACGACGAGTTTTTTTGACTCAGCGACACATTAGGGGACATTATAACGGATCGGTTCGGACACCGTAGGAATTTCCATAATCAGGGAGCGAGTGGACGTGATTACATCTCGCTTCAGCTGCGCCCTCCAAGGTACTCCGTGCTCTAATCTGGACAGGGAGGCTGTTAATAAACTTAATGCCCATATCAAAAACATGATTCATTTTCAAATGTAAAAAATCTTTGCAGTTGTGCGAAGATAGTTATGCGGACTTACATTAAGTAGTAATATTGTAAATCATAATTTCTTAAACTATATTTTCAACGGCGTACATTACGAAAACTTACTAATAGAAGTTGCATCACAATATATAACAATGTATCTGGTTAAATTATTATTAGTCTTTCGTATATGTAGTCCTTTCAAGATTGTTTATTCAAAATTAAATACATTGCCATAACATAAAATTGTGACTTTATGAAAAAAAATTTTGAATTTTTTTAGCGGATTTATACCTAGCGAACAATTTATTCGCTAACTATAGCTCTTACCTAATAAAAGGACGTTTGAACGATTTCGATAATTTTTCGTTGCCTCGGTAAAGACATTATATAATAGTGGCGCCTCCAAGGGAACTTGATCTCGATTAGTTGTTCGATTTGCCGGACCCGTGTTCAAGGCGCTCGTTCCATTTTAGGTGCGTCACTTTAGCGAAAAATTCCTTCATAATTTAGACATTGATCGATCCCTTTATTATTTCTTCTGGATGAATTCTTAGCTTTGTAGAGTTTTTCTTGATGTTCTAAATTTTCTTCTGGCTTCCTTATTAATACTAAATGGTTGAAGAATTCAATTGCTAGTTATTCCACCTTAATAGTTTCTTCTTTGTGAAATTAATACGCTCTTGATGAATAGATGTTACTAAGTGTTTCTTCATATATCTTAATGTTGATTGAAGTTCAATTCTGTACTTTGCTTTTTCTTCTTAATTAACTTTAACAAAGTCAGTTTTGTGGCTTCAACAGGTTGTTTGAGTTTCTGCAATAGCTTATATTTGCTTGCAGTATCTTCTAATTACTTGGTTTTTCTTAATATTGGGCTTTCTTGCCTTTATTCTATTTGCAAGCCCTTAATGTTGCCCCACCTTCTATTCTGATTTCCTCACAATTTTATCTGTGTTGCATCAATTTTTGCTTTTCTAATTTCTAATATTTCGTAATTTTTGTACATAGTTGTGTTCAATACAAGATAAGTAAAGTATACTATAATTCATATATTTTTTTTGTTACCCTTTGTGTTATTTTTTTGGAAAATTATAACAATATAACAATTATATATATATATATTATATATATATAATATATAATATATATATATATATATATATATATATATATATATATATATATATATATATATTATGATATATAATATATATATATATGTATATATATATACAAATATAGATATATATATATGATTTTTTGGTCTAGTTGCAGTTGGTTTCGATGCAGTTGGTCAAATGAGGATTATTATTCCCATGCTCTTGGGGTGGGACCCCCTTCTGCTATTTCACTCTTCCCATGAACAATCGTAGGAGAACCAAACGTACATTCTGCGATTGACACCACCCTGCATCCTGCGGGACACGGTGTTATTTAGAAATAACAATATATATATATATATATAATCTTTATTATATTATATATATATATATTATATATAGTAGTATAATATATATAATATATTATATATATATATATATATATATTTATATATATATGTATTTCTCCATTCTTTCTAATGGGTTTTTTTCTTAAAATGTTTGTGATAGCTTGCAAATTTGGTTTATGTATTACTAAATTTTTGCATATGTTACTGTGAATGTTTTTCAACATATGTATATAAATGGAATAGTTCATAAGCACTGTAGTATGGAAAAATCAATAGCTTTTATTGATTTATACCACGAGAGAGCAAAAAACTTATAATTGACTTCATAATCAAAATGGTATATATATATAATAATTTATTAATATATATATATATATATATATATATATATTAAATATTATATATATATATAAATATATAATTATATATACGTATGTATATATATATAATACTTATATATAGTTATCTATATATACTATATATATATTATATATATATATACTAATATATTATATTATATATATATATATTATATAGTATAATATATATAGAGAGGAGAGAGAGAGAAGAGAGAGAGAGAGAGAGAGAAATTTAATTTGAATTTATGTATTAATATTTACCGGATATTAATGTGGAAATTGAATTGCGGCACATTTAAACAATTAGACATTTTAAAAATAATAGCAAATTATATCTTATGTGGACAGAATATTTGATTTTGTATATAATCTTTTAATAAAAGAAATTTAATTAAGAATATTTTAACAATATATCTTTCCTTTTCTGCCACAACAGCAGACATTAGAATTTAAGTTACAATTACAATAGCGTATTGTAAATGGTACAGATTTTCAGTTTATTCTACTTCACTTTGCACTATTTTAAAAAAGGCTTAAAAAAATTTGATAGTTAGGAGAAAAATGTAAATTTTTCGATTTTTGTGGTTCGAACATATGTAAGTTGTTTTTGGTATCATTTTTTTTTTTATTACTAAAAAAAAAAATCTTTAATTAGGGGTTTTCGAGTTTTTTTGAAAAAAGGGTTCATTGTATTGTTCAACAGACTATTGTAAAAGATAGACTTGCTTTCTTACGCTCGTACATGATCGAGTTTTAAGTACATGGTCTGAAATTATTTTAAACACGTAAGATTTCAGTTAATGTAGCTTTTCAAAAGTACAGATTGTATTTTCCTTAGTTGACACCTTTATATTCTCATTATATAACTTTTAAACTCCTTTTTAAAATGGTTGGAATATAAAAACAAAACAAAAAAATGAAAAAATAAAGAGATTTCAATAAAAATTATTTATTTATATAAAAATATATAACATAGCGCTCAGGTACTAAATATATTTTACAAATAAGTTTGTACAAAACTCTTTAAGAGCAATTATATCAAATATTATTATTAATATATATATATAATTTATATATAATATATTTATATATAATATAATATATATACTATATTATATATATATAGGATATGAAAATGATACAAAAAATAAATAATCAGAGAAAATTAGGACAACGATTAATATATTATACTATATATATATATAATTATTATATATATACTTATATAATATATTATATATATATATATAATAAAATAAACAAATAAATATATATTTTATATATATAATATATATATTTATAT
>JABUQX010068280.1:0-2500 GCA_015478945.1 Trachelipus rathkii | reverse complement strand
CCAGTTAATCTGAATGTCAGATGGTCCAGCGAGTAACAACAGGCCGCATAATTTAATATAGTGAGATAAATACACTTATACCTATCTTACTATTTATATAATAATATCAGATATTTATTAGAGTTTTATTTTATTTAAGATTTTCTATAATAATTAAAAAAATCTGCTCCTACCTATGCTTAATTGTTTCTTGAGTCTTGCTCATATATAATCTACCTATTTAAGTGTATACCAATACCAATGATAATATATAAGGTGACTTAGTAAAACGATATATATGGTAATAGCATGCTAACATTTAAGTGATCATAATTACGCACACACTTTCCAGTGTCGTTTAAGATAGAATATGCGTAACAGGAAATATTCAAAGACGATTTGCAAATTTATCTAAAAATAATTAATATATATTTATGAGATCTTATTGTTTTGAAATTACTAATATATATCATATTCACAATTTTTTATCTTTGTCGTTCGGCTAGATACTTTAATGAGATTGATCACTGCGAACTAATGGGTCTCATCATTAGAGATGCAGGAGGTTCAAAATACCGGGGTTACCGTTGGCTCACAGGAAAGACCTGCATACTAGAGAGCACTTCTCGGACGATAATATCTTAAAAAATCTCAGATAATAACCATCACCGGAAATTTTTAAGGTCATGCTACAAAAGAAGATGTTATCGCTTTGTGCCAATAAAATTTTATTATAAACTATAGTTCAGCAATTAGATAGAAACCCTCTTCCCTCCGAAAGACTGACTTAAATTGTAAGAGTTCTATTTATACCCACCACAGTTTCTCCCCCAATATTTTTTGTTTATAGGCCTAGAGTATGGTTTTGTACATGTTGTTTGTGGTGGGTTCCTAAACCCACCCCGCCCAAACATGTTAATAATATTAAATCTCTGACAACATACTAATTACTATTATGATTAGACGATTTATATAATATATATTATTTAAATACTGGTATACGTTTATGTAGTACGCCTATATATATATACGTACGCTACCTAGGGCATCTGTATAATAATTAATGTGAAGAAAATTTTTATACTAATACTCGTTTATCGAATGCCAGTGAATTTTTACTATCCCTATTCGATACTATATAACATTATCTGTAATTATTAATTATTATAGTTATTTTTATATTCCCAAGACATATATATATAATGCGATAAAATGAAGTTTCATTTAGTTGGTGTATAAGAAAAGCTTATGGGATTATTAACCTATATATTCGCGTAGTATATTACTTTACTCAATATTAGATAACTCTACATAAGATATATAATATAATAATATAATGTAACTACCTGTAATAATTCGTACATTGTCCATAAAATATAACGCATGCGCCAATTATGTACTCATATTCGCTATAAGTTAAATAGTAAAACCTTCTATTCCGTGCACTAAGTATCTTCGTCGCCAGAGAAATTAACGGTATACTATTAATGACTTAATCATTCATATTAATATATGAAAAAAGTTGGTTAGATGAACCTCTTAAGAAGAAAGTGCGGGTAGAGTGAATACAGTAAACGCTGCTTCCTCCCGAACATTAGTTTAAACTTGAGTAACATCTCTCTCACTCAAATATATATTTGATTTTACAAATAGCACGATCGGACTATTAATATAACAGTGACTAGACTCTTTTTAGACCCGATCTCTCATGCTGCTAATAAAAGTGGTTCGTTGACTGCCAGATCACGCACCTACGTATTCAATACTCACTACCAATTTATCTCGATAGTGTGCGGGGAGAGTATTAATAAAATATAAATATTTGAACGTCTTTGTGTTACGCTGATTTATGATAGCCCTCGCGTCTGACACCCCGAAGATAGAAAGAGATGGTGTGTATACATCATGCGTTCGCTGTACACCTAGATTCCTGACGCATTATCTCTAGATTTGTCGTAGCCGCGTGTATATGCGAACCCAAGCGCGGGTAGCTTATTTGTGTCGAGAGATGAACTTCTCAACTCCCCAGTAGAAGTTGAAGTTCTTATTTAGATTCTCTAAACAAAAAAATTGATGTGAAATATAAGACTAAAATATATACCCTATGCAGTAAGTGGCTTCAAGGTTTTGTACGGCTTATAATCCTAAAGAATATAATCTGGTTATAATATTCGAGTTTTATCTCCCGAGTAAATATGTGTGATATTTGTGTTAGGCTCTAAAGATAACGAATAAAGCTTTTTTCCTTTACTCTATCTAAAATGTCTAACTAATTGAATTTGTATATTTGCAATAAATAGATATTTCGAATTAAAATAATTGTGTGTATCAGATAGAAATATATAATTGTTATGTATGCGTCGTGTCGAAATGTGTGTATGTCATAATCTCCATCCAATTACCTCGATATACTCACTCACAATATAGATATAAACTTGGAATTAATAGCATTAATAAGAATGTGGCGGTCTCATTAGATTATCTCGTGAGAGAGAGAATAATCAATAGCTTTATCTCTCTC
>JABUQX010068279.1:0-17943 GCA_015478945.1 Trachelipus rathkii | reverse complement strand
AATATTAATTCGTTTATTTTAATTTTTTAATAAATGATTTTAAAAAATTTTCTAGGAAATAAAAATCTTAAAAATAGACTAAAAAAATGAATATTTTATATAATTAGTTTCAATTTTATTTTAGGAAAAATAGCTTCCCATAAAATTAAAAAATAATTTTATTTTCATAAAGTAATTTTGTTTTAAAACTAATTGTATTATAATAATTTTAAAATATTTAATTTTCAATAATTAATAAACAGTTAATATTACAAAATTCTTATTATACAGTATAAAAATTCAAGGATTAAATATTTAAGAAAATTCATTACCAAAGTAAATGTTTGAAATGTTTTGATTACGATGTTATAACAAATTGCTAACTAGATTGAACAGTTTTGTCAATAATTTGGGCAATTTGTATCTCATCAATTTTTTTTATTTTTTAATAGTTTCAAATAAATAAATAGCTCAAAACAAAGAAAAAATTAAAAATTTCATGCTCAAGTTTATTGGGAATTGAAGGCTGTTCGTATACTGTAAACGTTATTTCTGTAGTATCAATTATTATTATTATTATTATTATTATTATTATTATTATTATTATTATTATTATTATTATTATTATTATTATTATTATTATTATTATTATTATTATTATTATTATTATTATTATTATTATTATTATTATTATTATTATTATTATTATTATTATTATTATTATTATTATTATTATTATTATTATTATTATTATTATTTTTTTTTTTATGTACTAAGGACAGGGATATGGTTAGTATAATTTGCTCCAGAATCAAAAAATCTTAACCTAAATGAAAAATGCTTTGCAATATTTTATTTACCAAGTTGAAAATCAAATAATTTCTAAAATAATTAAAATTTTTACTGATATTGTTAGAAGGAACGATTACCTGTTCTAGTAAACTCTGTATTTTAAGATTTACTTTTTAGGATATAAAAAATCCAGTTCTGATCTGAATTTTGACAAATTTGAATTTGATGTAAAAGATATTAAACGTTTATTAGATCATATTATCCAAGTAAAGCTGCAGGCCCTGATGGTAATATATGGTAGAACTGAAAGAGGGTAGTACCAGCATTGCAAAGGCACTGTATTTGATTTTTAAGCGATCTATAACATTTGGTGAGGTATGCCACTCGTACCAGATGACTGGAAAACAGCATATGTTGTGCCTATTTATAAGAAAGGAGGAAGAAGATTTGGGATAATTAGAAGGCCAGGTTAGCTTAACATCTCTGGGTGTAAAGGTTCTGGAAAAGTTAATTGAAAGGTTCATATAGAGAAATACTTTTAGATAGATACCAAGGTTATTGTAGGGACTCCCCAGCGCACGGTTTCAGAAAGGGTAGGTCATGTCAGACAAACCTTTTTAGAATTTATGGAATACCATTACTGACTGCATTGACAGAGGAGATCCAGTTGATTTGTATATTTAGACCTTTAGTATAAAAAGCTTTTGCATAAGGTTCCCCCCACATTAAGGCTGATGAACAAGCTTATGCAATGTGGTATATGTGGAGTGCGGTTCATGGTTGGATTAAAGAGTGCTTGTGGAAAGAAAACCATGTGTACAACTAAATGGCAATAAATCATCATGGGAAATAGTGAAGAGTGGTGTCCCACAGGGTTCAGTGCTGGGCCACTATTGTTCCTCATATATATAAATGATTTAGACCAGGGACTTGAATGCAAGTTTTCTAAATTGCAGATGATACCAAAGTGGTCACCACATTAGGAATAGTGAAGGATGTATAAAGATTCAAAATGATCTGGATAAACTCTTGGGTGGGCAGATAAGTGCAAATGAATTTTAATAGTAGAAAGTGTAAGGTTCTTCCACCTAGGGTTACTCAAATAAAAGGGTTTTTAACACGATATGAATAGGGATTCGGCGTTGAGTCTTATGTCGACCAAGATAAAAAGATTTTAGTGTGATTATAAGCAGTTTAATTTGAAAGTAGCTATCTAGTGTTAGTGGAAGTTCTTAGAATATTATCAAAGCTAAACAGATGCTGGCATAATAAATCGCATGTTGTTTACAAGAGCGAAGAAGTAATAAGTAAATTTGTATAATAGCTATGTTAGGCCAGTTAATAGAGTATTGTGCACAAGTTTGGGCAACTCGTATTTAAAGAAAGAACTTAGACTATGCCTAGAGCGATGCAACGTTAGCCGGCAACCAAGGATTGATTTCTGGGTTTGATTGTAAGAGCTATGAGGAGAGGCTGAAGGAGTTAGGAATGTTTTCTTGTAGAAAGGAGATTTCTCGGAGGGGACATGATACAAGTCTACAAAATATTACATCTATTGATAATACAGCCCGCCACTATAAATTTTATATCTCATAGAGAGCATGACAAGGTGACTAGGGGCACTAATCAAGAAAATTAAAGAAGAAGCATGGCACTTGATATCAAGACAAGCATGGCATTCGCAATAGATGTAAGTATTTTGTAGACTTGTGTCATTTCCCCTCTGAGAAATCTTCCTTTTCTACAGGAAAACATTCCTTAACTCCTTCAGCCTCTCCTCATACTCTTACCTTCAAACCCACAGAAATCATCCTTCTTGCCCTACGTTGCACTCGCCTAGCTATCTAAGTCTTTCTTTAAAAGGCCCAAACTTGTGCACAATCTCTATTATCTTGTCCTAACTAGCTATAACAATTTACTTATAACCTTCAACTTGCTCTTAGTTATTAACAACATTGGATTTATTATGCCCAGCATCTTATTAGCTTTATTCTAGCTTCCTATAACACTGATTATGCTACTTTCAAAATTACTTGCTATAATAAATCACACCGTAATATTCTTTTCTTAGGTCCACAGACTCAAGCCTAATCCCTCATTGTGTCAGTGGAAAACTTTTATTATCTTGTATAACCTAGGTGAAGGAAACCTTACACTTATCTACTATTAAAATATTCACTTTGCCACTTATCTGCCCACCCCAAGAAGTTTATCAAGATCATTTTTGAATCTTTGTATATACAATGATTCCTTCACTATTCCAACTGCCTTGGTGCCCACTTTGGTATCATCTGCAAATTTAGAAACCTTGCATTTAAGTCCCTGGTCTAAATCATTATATATATGAGGACAAAAGTGGCCCCAGCACTGAACCCTGGGGGGACACCACTCTTCACTATTTCCCTAATGACTTAATTGCCATTTAGTGTACACACTGTTTTCTATTTTCGGCAACCACTCTTTAATCTCAACCATGTTACCACTCCACATATACCACATTGCAATAACTTTGTTCATCAGCCTATGTGGGGAACCTTATATCAAAAAGCTTTACTAAAGTCTAAATATACAATATCAATCTGGATCTCCTCTGGTCATGCACGTCAGTCAATGTTTATCCTTATAATTCCTAAAAGGTTTGTTCTGGACATTTGACCTACCCTTTTTCTGAAACCGTGCTGGGAGTTATACAATACCTTTTTGTTATCTTCTAAATTTTCTCTATATGACCTTTCATTAACTTTTCCAGATCCTTTACTTATAACGAGATGTTAAGCTAAACTGGCCTTTAATTTCCCAAATCTCCTTTCCTACACTTCTATAATAGGCACAACATACTGCTGCTTTCCAGTCCTCTGGTACCCAACCAAATGTTATAGATCGTTTAAAAATCCAAATACAGTGCCTTTGCAATTGCTGGTACTACCCTCTTTCAGAACTCTACCAATATATTACCATCAGGGCCTGCAGCTTTACTTGGATCAATAAATGATCTAATAACGTTTAATCTTTACATCAAATGTCAAAATTTGTGTCAAATTTCAGATCAAGAACTGGATTTTTTATTATCTCTTAAATAATAGTAAAATCTTAAACATTACAGAGTTTATTACAACAAGTAATCGTTCCTTCTAACAATATCAGTTAAACAATTTTAATATTTAGAAATTTATTGTGTGACTTTGGTAAATGAATTAATACTTGCAAACTTATTTTCATTTTTAAAGATTTTTTGTCTCTGCAAATATTATCCCTAATGCGTTCATTGGTCATTTAAAAAAAAAAAAAAATAATAATAATATGAAAATCCTCTCTTTATGTCAAGAATATTAATATAATAATTTTATAATAATAATATAAGTAATAATAATAAATAATAATAATAATTAATAATAATTAATAAATATATTAATCTAATAATAATATTTAATTTAATTAATAATAATTAATAATTCAAATAATAATAATAATAATAATAATAATAATATAATTAATAATGATACTACAGAAATAAGTTTACAGTATACGAACAGCCTTAAATTCCCAATAAACTTGCATGAAATTTTTAATTTTTTCTTTGTTTTGAGCTAATTATTTATTTGAAACAATTAAAAAAATTAAAAAAATAGTTATTTATTCAAACTGTTCCCAAATATTACCAAAATGTTCAACTAGTTAGCATTTGTTTTATAACATTCGTAATAAACTAATTCAATACATTACTTTGTTAATTGAATTTTCTTAAATCCTTTGAATCCTTGAATGTTTATATACTGTTATAATACTATTAGTTTGTGTCCTATTGTTTAACTGTTTGATTAATTAATGAAAAAAACAAATGAACTATGATCAAAAGTCAAGTGAATGAATAAAATTAGTTTAAAACAAAATATCTTTATTGAAATTAAAATTGTTTTTTTAATTTATTGGGAAGCTTATTTTTCCTAAAACTAAAATTTTGATTAACTAATTATATAATATTCATTTTTTTAGTCTATTTAAGATTTTTATTTCCTAGAAAATTTTTATTAAAATCATTATTAAAAATTAAAATAACGATATTAATATTTTGGTAATAACAGCGAAACAATTTATATTAAATAATAAATAATTAAATATTAATAATAAATTATAATTAATAATATAAATTACAATAATAAGAATAAGAATTAAAATGAATAATAATAATTAATAATAAATTAATAATAATAAATAATAATAATAATTAAAATAATTTAATAATTCACGATCAAATAATAATAATAATAATAATTTATAATAAAAATAATAATAATATAATAATATTAAGAGGAGCTAACTAAAGGTAATACTTTATAGCAGTTTTTTCGCAAATGGTCAAAACCTGTTATTAATGTAGATTATTGAAAATTTTTTAATATTATTAAATATATTTATATTATTATCATATATATATATATATATATATATATTATTTTCTATTATATATATTTTATAATATTGATTGTGTAAAGTATTTAATTCTTATACTTTATATATATATATATATTATATATATATATATATATATATTATTATATATATATATAATATATATATATAATATATATATATATTATATTATTAGTGCATGTGGTACCATGTTAACTGTGGTTTACTGGGAGTGTATTAGATTAGTGTTTCTGAACCTCCGGATCAGAGACCAACATCGGTTCACGAAGAAATTTGTTCGGTCAACAAAAATTAGCCTTTGCATTTCCGAGATATTTCCCAGAACCAGAAAGAGGACAAATAATACCGTATGTATTGCAGAAATATTTCCCAGAACCAGAAAGAACAAATAATAACATATGCATTGCAGAAATATTTCCCAGAATCAGAAAGAGAGGTATTCGAGAAATAAATTTATAATTTCAATTCCTTTCATAGAGAATGAAAGCCTTTATAAAGAAACAGTGAAGGTGTTACTGCCATTAGCAACAACTTGTTTGTGCTAATCAGGATTCTCGTCTATGTCAATTATGAAAAAGAAAATATGAAGTTTACCCCAAAAAGTTTAATCTCGAGTTTGTAACCAAGCATTAAAGTAGACGCTTATCGGGAAAAAGAAGAATGGGTTTTAATATATTTCAATTTTCAAAAGATTTGTCACTATAATGTAGTAGATTTTGTACATATAATGAGCGTTGCCAATTTGAGACCATTAGATAAGAGACGCAGTAGAATATTAACCTCTGTAATTTTAAACATGTTTCAAAATTCTTTTATAATAACAAAACATTAATTAATTTATTAGAAAATATAAAATAAACATAAAAATTTATCAATTTAATTCAAATTTATACAAAAAAAATGTTTTACAAAAAAAATGGAATTCTATTTTAATGGAGAAACTCTTTTATATATATTAAAAGTAATTTAAAAGAATATAGAAATTTAATTTGAAAACTTATTAAATAAGTAACTGCAATTGAATTAGAGCCTAAATTTTCCGTTATTATTTTTCCTTAAGGGAAATTAATGTTTAATTAAAAATATATTAATAATAAGAGTAATATTAAGAATAAGAAAGAGTGAATACAAGATTCAAATTGGAATCTATTCCGAAATCACGAGGTACAACAATCTTAGGTACATGTCACGGTTTTCAATCTTTTTCACTCAATAATTTAGCTATTTTAAACACTAACTACTTACGTGACTACTACTACTCTAACTACTACTACTACTACTAACTACTACTGACTACTACTACTACTACTTAACACTACTACCTGGATCCCTCGCTTAACCAGTCATTTCCGCACTTCGATTTCTGTATATATATTTATTACTATGTAAAATATATATATATTATATAATATAATATATATTATTATATATATATATACTATATATATATATATATATATTTATATTATATATATATATATATAAATATATATATATATATATATATATATATATATTATATATATATATAATATATAATATATAAACTATAAATATATATATATATATATATTCATTATATATATATATATATATTATTGCTGGACTATGTTCTCGCGGAGTTGGACGTGTTAAAAACAGAAGGGAAAGAAGGACAAAAAGTAAGAATAAAGAGAAGATCTAGTTGCAGAGTATTTAAGAAGAAGGCTGAATAATCTTATAATAGGCTTACGTATTTATCAGAAAGTTCTTAAAGATTTTTGTTTGAGAAAGAAGAATTTTCCGAATGAGTTAGGGACATATTATTACTTAGAATCAGCGAACAAATATATCAATAGCTACATATGGGCTATGTATTAATGAGTTTTTATAATTTATTTATCAAAATGTAATATATAAATTTGAACCCTAAACCCACAACAGTTTTTTAAAACTAGGCATAAGGAATAAATATTCACCGTTCGATAAAAATATTTACTGTATTTTGAAGGGAGTTTGAACTATTCTTGGGTTGAAAGAATAAGTTCTCTACCTAAAGGAGGAGATGGAATTTGGAAGTTCTTTCCTTTTCTACTGGAAACACAACAACTTACCAGATAAGTGATATAATCATTTCTTCTCGTGGAAGATAGTTTACTAGAATTTTACTACTATTATTTATGATAATACTTCCAAAGAGCAACTTGAGAGTGTTAGAACAAATAATATACCAGTTTCATTGAGCACCTGGTAAAGCATAGGAACACGTTGTCAAAAACAATTTTTGCAGAATTTAAAACGAAGCAGCAATGCAGGAAAATATTTTAGAATATAAAAATATACACTATCAGATATTATATATGTATATTTATTTTAAATATATATATTTATATGTATATACAAAAAAAAATTATATATTATGATATAAACATACATTTTTCACAGACTTATAAATATAATTTAAATTTTAATTATATATAGTATATTAACATATCAGGGGCGTAGCAAGGGGGGGGGCTGAGGGGGCTGCAGCCCTCCCCGAAATTTTCGACGGTGAAATTTTTTCAGCAGAAAACAAACTACACCAAACAACACAACACACACACAACACACACACACACACACATATATTATAATAAGATTTATAAACCAGGTTATTTAAATAATATATTATATTATATAATATACAAAAAAAATAGGTAAACATACTTTTCTAAATGAATCTATTTTCATTTTATAGATTATTATGTTTTTTATATTTATAGTTTTAAAAAAATACAAAATTGGATTCAAAATGTTAAAAAAAACTGACGCCCATCTAAAATCTAAAGGACTAACTCTGTGTTCTTTATTAAATATGCATATCTATTTATTTTTTTTCCTTTTTATCTGTGGAAAGCATTTTATGTTAATCTTTACAAGTATTTTGAAGCATAATACTCAGTTAACTAAAAAGAAATACGGACACCAAAATAAGAAAAATGGAGTTTAGCTTATATGAATACAATTGGCACTGATTAAAAAGTTGAGAAATCAAGGCAGATTTGAATTCAGAGAATCAATCTGAAATGTCTTCTTTCTTAAACAAAGTTTTAATATATAAAATATTTATTAACAAAAAAATTGTACATTGTTTTCTCCTTTCGTGCTTACTCATTTTAAAATTGCTTTAGGGAAGACAGACACCCCATCATTCAACTGCACAATTAGTTGAAACTCCAGTTTAGGGTTCTACCCTACTAATATAGGAGCAAACATACTGTTATTGCTATTTGCAAGATGATAATTTAGACTTGTACAAAGCTATTCTCACCTAAATAGTTGGTTAAAGTCAGTGGTTCCAATTTTTTTCAGTGGTGCCAATAATAAACTGAATCATGCACATTCTTTCATTATTTTTGTATAAAATATATATATTATTATATATAAATTATTATATATATATATATATATATCAAGATCCTGATTTTAATATCTTGGCATTCTGTTGACATTCTTTAATTATTTAGATTAAATTCTTTAATCAAGAACCAATGAAAGCTACAACAGATTAAATTCGCCATAGCAAAAGTTTGACTCGCAAAATATTGACCAATAGTATAGCAGGAAATTACTTTGCAGTTTTGCTAAATTTGGAGATATGTCTTTTAATCCATATTTCAATGTTTGCAAAGCCTTTCATGAAAGACTTATTAAATTGTATTCTTCTTAATTTTATATTCTGTTTTGAGAATTAATACAAGGATATTGAGTCGTTGGCCTGTTTCTCATTGAATTGGTTATAAGACAAATAAACGGTCGTTTACTTAGGTGAGTTTTAAATTTTTAAATAATTCTCATCATTTCACCCACTAAATCTCAACTACGAGTGACGTCACTACATTATTTGATTTTTTTACCAATTTAACTACAGTTAAATATAGAAAGAATTTTAATTTTAATTGATATTTATTTCACAACAAATTAATAGATCAGTTTGAAACACTGGTTATAACACTATTGATATTTGGAGGTATTTAGGTATCTTTAGCTTTGTAGTATGTATCTTCCCTGCTAGTAATCTAAGGATTAGTTGGATATATAATATTATCATATATATATTATATACTATATATTATATATATATATATATATTATTATATATATTATTATATTTTATTTATTTATTATATTAATTTATTATATTATTTATAAGGACGGTGAAAAGAGTGGTGTGGTGTGAAATGTTTGTTTGCTGGTGTGGAAAGGAATGATGGGGAGAAAGATACAATCTGATGGTGATTATTGATATGAAGCCTATGTTGATTTTTAGTGTGTGTGAGTTATGGAATTCTGATGTTAATAATAGTTGAAAGTAGTATGTGTGGTTTTGCATATGGTCATTGAAGGTATAGTTTGAGGAGTAGCGGATTTTTGGGACATATCTAATGTGTTTTTTGGACTGGGTGAGTAGGGCTTCCATAGTTGATTGTGTTAGGATGACCTTAAATGGTTGGATATTATGATCAAAGGTGGTATAAAGGTGGCTTGTGGGTGTCGGAATATGAGATGTTAGGAAGGTGATTGATTTTGTGGAGGAGAGATGTATATCTGTGTATTCATTTTTCTTTAAACAGAGTATCATGTCGGTATGTAGTGAGATGGTTCAATAGTGACAGTTGATGTTTTTGTGTTGGTGAGAGAAGACTGTTGAAGTATGTGTTGATGTTAATTCAGTGAGGGGTTTGGGATTATAGCATCATTATGTTGTTTTATGTAAATTAAGTTGGGATGAGCTGGAGGGAGGTGGATAAGGGGAACTGGTGATTAAGAGTGAGAAGTTAAGTGAACAGGTATAAGAAAGTATTTAAGAGTTCGAGTAAATTCAGCTGATGTGACAAGTTTGAAACTGACAAATCTGGAAGCAATGAGAAGAGGTTGCTAAGTTTTTTGGAACAGATTTTGTGGATGTGCTAACAGGAAGTGTAGAATGCCTAACGATGTGATGGATGCAGCATGAAGAGTTGATGGCAAGCGTAGTAGAAAGAGCGTGGTTGAGTTGTACTAAATTCTATGCAAATGTTCTAAGGAAGAAGATTTTTGAATTTATTTACGGAAAAATGAATAACTAAGGTGCATAGTAAGAAATAAGAGGTATGAACTTTGAAAGGAAGTGGATTACACGGCAAAGGAAGCTCTTTTGAAGCAGTGGAAGGTTATGGATTGGGGGAATGGGGATTTTTAAATAATGAATAGGGTAATTGCTTAATAATGGTGAAATACAAATGAGAGAAAGGTAAATTCTGTTGAATCTGCTTACCATTATATAATGAAGTGTGATAGTGATGTGTGTGGGTTTTGAAGTTGCAAGAAGAATTAGGTTATTTTGGGGATGAGGTCTTTGTTTTTAGGAGGAGGTATGGGTAGCGTGAGAAGTTTGTGGAATTTTGAGGTGATGAATTACTGGTGGGATATTATCAGAACTGGGGGAGATGATATCGTTGATTGTAAGATATTAAAAGTGTTTTGTGGAGGGTTTAGTTCGAGGGATTGGGGGGAGCATATAGTTACCTTATAGTAGGCTAAGGGGGAAGGTATATCAGATTATAGAGATTATTTATTGCGTGTTCGTGGGAGATATTGCTGTGGTTTTGGAGGAGATTCTCGAGTGATTTAAAGATGATTGTGAATAAGTGTGGTTAGAGTGTAGGATGTGTGGATGACTTTTACTGAAACATGATGAGAAATTATGAGAGAGAAGATTAATTGTACTTAGATTTTAGATTGACAAGGGTATGCATAATTTAATAATGTTCAGTTCAAAAGTATAAAGGTGTTTGTAGATAGATTATTGCTGAGTCAGATTGGTATGAACGATGGTAGGTGTGTCAGATATGGAGTAGAAGTGATTGGGTTTTAAAATGTAAATTAGCGATGAGGCAGGGTGTCCTATGTAGCTTGTTATGTCCATTGTATATGAGTGGGGTTATGAAGATTGAAGTGGGAGTGGTGGGATTGGTGTTTAGATGATGGAGAATTGAAGGGTGAGGGTAGAACTATTATGAGCGGTTGACTTGTGTGTGGTGTGATTGAGGTTTGAAGAGGGTTGGTCAAAAGATTTGGTGGTGTGTAAATAAAGACGTTTAAAAAAACGTAGATAAGAGTAAGGTTTGGTTTTGAGTGAGGCAGTCCTCGATGTGAAGTTGTTAGATGGTGAGCCGCAACCAAGTCTGAATTTAATATTTATATAAAATGTTGGATTGATAGGAGGATGATGCGAGAGTAGTAATCAGTTGTGATGGTAGGAGGTGTTGGTGAATTTACTGTTCGTAAAGGTGTAAGGTTAAGTCTTGTGCTGTAGGTTTAATAAGGATATGTTTGTTTTGTGTTATGTATAAGTCGTGAGACCATGGTTGGTAGAGGTAAATGATATAAATACTGTGTATATTGGAATCTTAGGGTGTGTCTAGTGTGGAAAGATTGATTAAACTAGATTAAGACTACGGTTGCTGGGTTGCAGAAAAGGGGTATGAGAGGTAATTGAAAGCTGTTGAGATGGTTTGGCATGTGTGAAGTGATCGTTAAGGTTGGTTCTAAGGATGTATTAGTGGCATGGTGTGTTGGGATAGAGGCTAGAGAACAAAGAAATGGATATCGGTATGTAACCAGACTGCTGAGGGGAGAATATGAGTTTTGGCAGATAAGGAAAAGGTATTGGATAATTGAAAAGGGTTTTTATAGGGTGTTTGCTGTGGCTGGGACAAAGGATGTCATTGATGAGATTGCCATAGTGAGGAGAGTAATCGCGGGTCTGTGAGTTTTTGAATGGCTTTGATTTTCTGACTTGATAAGAATCTTCTAACCTATGTTCTATAAAAGGGTACATGTAAGATGCTAAGTTTTTTTCTGACTTTGCCGTAATTCTTTTAACCTACTTTTTCTGTTCCATGGTGCATGTATACAAGCCATTGCTTTGTCTTTGGGGAAGAGGTGTGTGGATTGATCTAATATAATATATAAATATAATTTATATTATATATATTTATAGTAATAAATATTATTTGATATTTATATATATTATATATTATATAAATAATATTATATATTATATATAATAAATAATAATTTTTAGTTGTTATTTTTAACATTAGATGGTATTATGCAAGAAGATTTATTTAGATATTTATATAAAAGAATGCGAATGTGAGAAAAAATTGTTTTCATTTTAGTTTTAGTTGATTTAAGTTTCTTCAAATTGATTCTTTCTCATAGGTCATTTTTTTGGCAAAACCAGCATTTTATTATTATATAGTTATAATATATTTATATATATTATTATATATATTATTTAATAATATATATTATTTATATATATATTACTTGTATATAAGTATCTTATATATATAGTAATATATATATTATATATATATATAATATTATATTTAATAATACTATATTTATATATATAATATTTTTATACTATATATATGTTATCATATATTTATATATATATATTTAATTTATATATTATAGTATTATATTATTATTAATATTTTATTTATATATATTTATATTATATTAATTATATTCTTATATTATATATTATATTTAGTAATATATTATTATATGATATATGTATATATTAATATATCTTATATAAAATATAGAATATATTTTTTTATATTATATATATAGTATATATATAGTATTATATATATTTTTTGGTATTATTATATAATCTATTATATATATTATATTATATATATTATATATATTATATTATATAATAATTAATTATACTATAATTACTCATAATCTATAACTTAATATAATAATTTATATATATGTATAATATATATATTATGTTTATATATATATGAGTAATATAATATTATATATATATGGAATATTATTTATATTTCTAATCTATTCTTATATATATACATAAGTATTTAATTTAATTTATTTTTCTTGGTACTTGTGGAAGAACGGCCCGGAATAATGAGTATTTAAAAATTCGTCACGGAGAGAATGAAGTTCAAAGTAGAGAGGTCATAGTTTGACCTTTGCTATTTATAAACTTAACTAAAATTTTTTTTAGTGGGTTATATATATATATATATAATAATATAATAGGTTTTAACCTGGATATGATGATATAGTTATAAATATATATTAATTTGGATATATATATTTATATTAATATTATATTTTATATATTATATTATTATATATTATTTATATAGATTATAGCTATAGGTTTCTTAATAATATATTTGCTTAGTGGTTCATGTATTATATATTACGTGTAAATTAATTTTAATATATAGAAATAATTTTGTATCAATAGCAAACTGTCGAGCTAGATTATTCTAGATATATGTTACAGATATTTAATATATTAATCATTGGGGTTTACATTATATATATATATTATATATCAGTTATAATAATAGTTGAAAATTTGGTTTAGGTTTAGCATTATGTAATACAATTTAAAATTCGTTTATGAATATATATTTTATTATGATATATATCTTAAATATTTATATAATACTTATAAGTAGTATTTATTTTAATGGTATTTATTATATATATATATCTTTATATTATATAATATATAGTATATTTATTAATATTTATATATATTGACATAATCATTATTATAAGTAATATATTGTCAACAGCCATATAACTTTTGTGTATTTATTTTGTAGTTACTATAATAAATTAATATTTCTTTATGAAAAATACCAAAAATAAATATATATATTTTTATATAATTAAAATGCATATATATATCTTTATATAAATTTATATATAATTATGCTTATATCATTTAAGTTATTTATAATTAATTTAAATTTATAAATATGAATATATTTAATTTTTGTTATATATATATATATTAATATATCTATAATAATATAGAGCTTATTAATATCGGTATCCATATTTGTTGGTGGTTGTTTGTATTTTAATATTAGGACATTATTTAGTTTCGGATCACAATTGTATTGGTCATTTTTGGCCAGTTAACATGATGAATATGGTGCTGTGTCAGTCATATGATTACAAGTATCATGTTGGAGGCGATGGGTTGAAATCACCACCGGATATTTGTACGAACTGGTTTGCATTCATATTTAAAGTTTTGTTTCTTGTCTTCAGATATTTTACATTGTATATTGCATTAACACTACTAAGGTTTATTAATTATAATTTGAATTCATAATTATTTCGAATTCAAAGTTTTTTCATTATTATCGATGTTATTATTATTAATGTAACTGAAGGTAATTAGTTTCCTCCTTATAAAAGATTATAGATGACATAGAAATTACATGAACACGAATTTATTTCTTATTTTTTTATGGTTTTTTTTATAAGTAAGAATTATTGAATATTTATAGTATAATTTTTTTACCACCAAAGTTATGTTATTAATTTTCTCGTCTAAGAATGTGCCCAATTGGAGAGAGAGGTGGTGCTTTATAATATTTTATCTTTTTTATATTATAATCATGCATTTTGGATGCAATGGTCCAGATATCATCTGAAAATCTTAATATGGATATTTGGAAGAAAAATCTATGGCAAAAATCTATATTTGGTAATATGCGTGTTCCGATTCTCTCCATTTGTTCATGATGTTGACAAATGTATCGATTAGATGGAGCCAATAAAATTTATATGCGACTGATCTATCCTTATCACTATTTCCTTAGCACTTGATTGGTAATTCAAGATCCCTCGGACTTGTTTGACTAGTTAATGTACTTCGCAACCTTGAGGTAGGTTTATTTTAGGCTCGATCTGATTGGTAGGTTTATACACAAAGAAATTGTTGGTTATATTAGAATAATGATTTCTTCGTTGAATGGAGAAATTTATGTTGTAGTCATCTATAGTAGATTTAGTAATTTGACTAGAATAAAAAGTATGCGTATAAGTACCTATATAAAGTATTTTTGGTTTGAATTGAATTATTATTAGAAGAGCTCTTATTTTTATATTTTGGATTAAGAAATACGTTCATATATTTACTTTAATATATTTGTACACTTTATTTGTAGAATATTATTATTATATGTATTAGATTTTATTTATAATTATTAATTATTTATTATATGTATTATTTATTTTGTGTTTATTATTATTATTATTATTTAATTATTCATTATTTTATTATTGTATTATTATTAATTATTAATTAATTATTTTTATTTATTATTATTATTATTTTTTATTATTATTATATTATTACTTGATATTATGTATTTATTATTATTCTTATTTCATGCATCTTTAATTCATTATATTATTGCATCGGTAGAACGTGAGTATTGCATTTTGGTTGAAATATTAGGATTTTGCATGAATTTTCAAATTTTCTGATTATCTTATATTTTTAGTTTATCTTTACTGAGGATATGTATAACAGTATATCGTTTATTAACCTTTTTTTCAATATTAAATGTATTGTGCATTAATTTAAAGAGATGTTTGTTTTATGATAATGTTTGTGTATTCATTAATATGTAAGGATAATCTTGGTATAATTAATTTGAGAGCATAGGGTTTAAGTAGTCATAAGTTATAAAGGGTGGACCAAGTGCTTGTAATATCTATTTAATAGTTGATGAGTTGATATTATTGTTTAAGAATTATTGTGAACGTGAGGGGCGGGAGGTGGAGTTAATCATCTAAAGGTTGCGGGTTTAGTAGCGAAAAGTCATGAATCTGTAGCAAATGGTCGAGTGTTAGGATTGGAAAATAAATAAAAGGAAAAAGGGCAATTTAGTAATTCGAGAGGTAGATATAAATTACCGAATTTCAATGAAGGGGTAATGTAAAAAAAAGGAATTGTTTTCGATATCGCGGCGTAGATGTAGGCGTCCTACCTCCCCCTGTTGCGGGATGGGGCAGATACTTGGTAGCTATTTAGTCAAAGAATATCTAAAACAGGAGAATTGGAAAATGAAAATATGTGAGATATGTGCTGATAATCGATAAAAGTATTATTCGAGAAAATAAATAAAGATCGTCCACAGTGAGGGATATTTGGATATTGACGATTCCTAAAAAAGGAACGTATGGTGTGAATGCGAGTATGTGGGTTGGCATCCAATCTTGGATACAATGGAAAATTGGTGGAAGACGGGGGCCTTGGTTTTGGAAAAAAGGAGGAATTATTCACCATTAATGTTGCAAGAGTTAGAAGGCAGTGATAGGAATTAAATGTTAGGTCGATATGGACTTCACGGATCATTGAAGTAAATCGGAATTTCTGCTACTTCTACTGTGCATTAATTGGCTCCAGAACAAACAATAAGCTGGTAAGAAGAATAAAACTAAGGGAGCAGCAGAATATTAATAAACAAAAAGCTTGGGCACCATAAAACAGTTTGATTCGAAGAATAAGGTAATACATTTGAAATTACAGAATTTGGTCCTTCTTCCGAAAAAAAAATAATAGCGGATAGAAATAGAGAATTAATAGAGAAAATGTGGGCCTTATCCGGAGAGGGAATAAGGGCTGATAAATGATAATTCTTCGTCTATATCCAATCTTTTGAGAATTAAAAGAACTTCATAATAGACACTAAATTAACTTTTTGAGAAAAAATTTGTTTTTTAGTAAGGGTAACAAGAAATGTTAGTCGGAGAGAACGTGAAAAAATGTGTAAGAGAATGTATTCAATGTCAATCAATTGACCAAATAAATTTCGATAGAGTTGAGAAAGGTAGTTTAGATAAAGAAGAAAATTGGTCTTGGGTTGCGATAGATATAACTCATTTTAAGGGGAAATATTTTTTGTCATTGTGATTGGTGGCCCCAGTAGGGTTTTTGTAAATTCGCGAAGGTCCTTATCCTGTGTATCCTGAAGAAATTCAAAAGAATAGAAGAGGTGATTTTTGATAAGGGGCGAGAGTTGATGAGCTATTACTGGACAGGTAACCGAGTTTTTAGGAGTGAAAGTGGATAGAATTTTATTGGTAGTGATAATGGGGATAAACGGTGTTGAGGCCGGCATATAGCAGAAGATAATGGCATAAGTCGAAAGAATACCGTCGTACGAATAAAAGGCTCTTGCGGAAAAAGGCGAATATATCTCTGCTTTAGAGCCTGGTATTTTTGGTACACATAATATCACCACAGTATTGGTTTAAAAGGAAGAGTCTAAACTATACCGTGAAAGGCGATTTTTTAATATGATTGCGAAAGTATCAGATTGCTGATGAGGAATGAAAAAAACTGATTGGTGGGGGTGGATTAGAATCAAGTATAAGTTTAGGTGGCGGGAAGTGTGGGTTTAACCAAGGCGTAAGGTATCTGACATCAAATGGAATAACGGGATACGTACGAGGGTTGAATTCTAATTGAGAATCATCGATGTCGACGGGATGGCGAGGATTTTGGACGTGAGAAAGCGTTGGTTTTACCATGAAGAAAGTTGGTTAATTTATGAGGCCGAAGGTTGAAAGAACAGAGGAGAGATAACTAATTTTTTTAAGGTGATATCTTAATAGGCGGAAACTTTGACTTTTAACAATGGGGGGGTGCTGTGGAGTTCTTTTGGAGCTCACAATATTAAGACATATATTATAGAAGTATAGCACAGTATGCAAATGTTTGTCGTAGTACTTAAGTTGTAAGTTAAGTTAAGCAGTGTTTGGTTTTGATAGTCCTTTGCTTAATTTATGCATGTTTATCTTGTTTTACACATTAACAAGTCAATACTCTTATCAACACCATCGTGTTGTATTTTAACAAACATT
>JABUQX010068278.1:22500-29247 GCA_015478945.1 Trachelipus rathkii | reverse complement strand
CAAATGACGCTTTTCAAATCATCCATAATATTCTATGACTTAGAGGCTTACAACTTTTGACTATGTTATTTCAATATAATTCCATCCACTCCACCTCAAATGACGCTTTTCAAATCCTCCTTAATATTCTATGACTTAGAGGCTTACAACTTTTGAATATGTTATTTCAATACAATTACATCCCCTCCACCTCAAATGACGCTTTTCAAATCCTCCTTAATATTCTATGACTTAGAGGCTTACAACTTTTGAATATGTTATTTCAATACAATTACATCCCCTCCACCTCAAATGACGCTTTTCAAATCCTCCTTAATATTCTATGACTTAGAGGCTTACAACTTTTGAATATGTTATTTCAATACAATTACATCCCCTCCACCTCAAATGACGCTTTTCAAATCCTCCTTAATATTCTATGACTTAGAGGCTTACAACTTTTGAATATGTTATTTCAATACAATTACATCCCCTCCACCTCAAATGACGCTTTTCAAATCCTCCTTAATATTCTATGACTTAGAGGCTTACAACTTTTGAATATGTTATTTCAATACAATTACATCCCCTCCACCTCAAATGACGCTTTTCAAATCCTCCTTAATATTCTATGACTTAGAGGCTTACAACTTTTGAATATGTTATTTCAATACAATTACATCCCCTCCACCTCAAATGACGCTTTTCAAATCCTCCTTAATATTCTATGACTTAGAGGCTTACAACTTTTGAATATGTTATTTCAATACAATTACATCCCCTCCACCTCAAATGACGCTTTTCAAATCCTCCTTAATATTCTATGACTTAGAGGCTTACAACTTTTGAATATGTTATTTTAATACAATTCCATCCTTTCTACCTCAATGAACACTTTCAAATCATCCATAACATTCCATGACTCTAGTCCCAGAAAACCATATTTGGACTATAAATTTATGTCATATCAGGTCTTCCACAACAGCAGAAAATCCACATGAATAAAACATTCTTAATCAAAAATAAAATCAGCGATTACACTATGGTGATACAATTCGGGCTAAACATACACCACACGCGTTAAAAATTTGTAAATTATATTATTGACATGCAAATGTAGTATAAAAAATATAACAAAACATCCACGTTCGTAACGAGAATACCAGATATCCACAATCATTTGCGACAAGGATAGTTATCCATAATCATCCATACCAAATATCCACAATCATCCTCAATGAGGATACCAGTTATTCACAATAATTCTACCTAGTAAGGATGCGTTACCCAAAATGAGGATACCAGATATTCGCAATCATCCGAAATGAAGATACCAGTTATTCCCAATCAACCTCATTCACGTAATTCTGAAACCTCTCATCAAATATTATAAAAATTTTAAAATAATTCTATCTCTTTCCACAATCGATAGATAAGGGTAAAAGTCTACGGGAGGGGGGGGTGATGGGAACCAGTTGATATTATTCCAGTTCTCTCTCCACCACACTATCCATCAAGCTCATTTATATTACACACCGCACCGCACCTTAACTGTGGAATTACGCCCTTACCCAGGAAGAGGAACTTCACTCTAGGAATCAAACCCTGGACTTCCGGAACCCAAAGTCCGAAGAGCTATTACATATGCTATGCCAGCTTTAATAAGTAGAAAGTTAAGCACTTCTTTTGAATATTTTTCATTACAGTTCTTCATTCAATAAAATTTAGTTAAAAAATCTAAACAATTATTTTATAAATAATAATAATAATAATTTTGATTACGTTAGACTAGTTTACTTCGGCAAATTTTTATCAACTGAAAATACGAATGTCCCGCGAATGATCCTGCAGGCAAAGAGGCAAATTCATGAAACTTATAGAGGGAAAGCATCAATAAAACATTAACACACAACCATACTTTGGGAGAGGGGCACCATCTACTCTTGGATTGCGGGCGCGGAGGGGTTGAGCCCAGGAAAACCAAACCTAAATGAGATGTTTTATCCGAAAAAATGTAACAACACATTGGATAAAAATAGAATACTTTACCATGAGGTATTAAAGTAAACAATCCTAATTCACTTATACCTCTCATTCTCTTTTATTCCTAAAACTTTTCTTTTTTATTTCCATAGGTCTTTATATTAGACTGATAAAATGTTAAAAAAATAAAATTCCTACTTCGCATGAGAATAAATTTAATAATAATATATATCATTAGAGTCAATATATAATAAATATGCACTTTAATAACAAATAAAACTTAATATAATTTAAGAGTCTAGAAATAATTAATGTTAATACTAAAATTAAAGAATACAACTATAAATTAAACATAAATATTTTAAAACTCGATCTAGTTTTATTCTACTCCATCTTATTTACCTGATATTATGTATTTAATATATAATACTATATATTTGTATGATTAGTGATTTATTAAGTAATTAGAGTTAGGGGATAAGTTGTGGAGATTTATATGTTTAGGTAGTGATTAAGTATTAGATGGATTTAGTTAGATTTTAATAATATAGATTTTAGATCTTGGGTTGGAGGTCTATATATATATATATATATATATATTATATAAATATATAGTATAAATAATATATATATATATATTATATATATATATATATATAAACAGGGTGGTTCTAATTCTACCAACAAACCCTGGGACACGACTAAACATGGACTGGGCGAAAATATGTTTGAATGAGCAAAGATATGAAATGTCACGGTTAAGGAGATGTAGCTCCCCACCACACCCCCGTTTGTTAGTTAGTTGAGATTGGGTGGAGATCCCTTGTTTTAGTGGATAGGCTTAAATAGAGCTTTACTCTGTACTATATCGACGATATATAACACCTAGGTACATATTTCTGATTCGGATATAATAATCTGTTGGGCCGTGTCGGGTATGTATATAGACTGTATTAATTAAATTAAATTAATTATATACAGTTTCTAACTCAATAGGTACTCAGTGTGCAGACACGACTCGCGCAACGGTGATTGATCGGCAGGCAGTGATTGCTCGGCCTCTCCACTTTTGGTCCCCTCTCCACCGGACTCTCTCTACTCAACTCAGGGTGTGCAGGTGTGGTTGAGGGGTGGTAGAAGATAAATAAATACTCCTTTCATACGCCGCGCATTGTCAGCTATCTAGTGTGTATTTAGTCTTATCTTCATTCAACCCAGAAATAATTACATTTTTAGTGTTTTAACTTTGTCCGAGGCTCTTGGAGTTGTGAAGATCGGCACGAGTCTCTTCTTAAAAGAAGACTTTGTTAGGTCTAGAAGATAACCACACAACTCGCAGGAGTTTGTGAGACACAGTGCAATCGGACTAAAGAATTTTTCGCACGGTAGACCTGTAAGCCACAGCGCGAGCATAGATAAATGGTATATATACCATACTTAAAAAGAATATTTTCAGTCATTTATTATTATTATTAAGTATTATTTATATTATTAATTTATTATTTATATATAATTAATTATATATAATTATTATTATATATTTAATTATTTAATATATAATTATAGATTTATAATTTTAACATTTTAAGTATTATATTAAATCCCTCCTACCCTACCTACCTCCTATATAATCCCCTGATTGTGATATAATTACTTAAAACAAATCCACCTAAAAATCATATACTTATTATGTGACACTAGTTCTATATATTAGTCACTTTTACTCGTACTCTCTTCATTCAATACTCTTACTATTCTCTATCTCTACTTATCTCTTACTCTCTCTCTATCTCTCTTTCTTGTTTTATTTACTTACTATATTTTACTCTTTCTCTTTATCTTACTCTTTAATACTTATATTATTATCCATTATATATACTATACCCTTCAATTATATATACTTATCATTCATTATCAGGTGATAGATATACTATATTTACTATATATTTACTCTCTCTCTATACATACTGACTTTCTTCTCTCTCTCCCTTTCTTCTCCCTTCTCTCTCTTCTCCTTATTCTTTCCCCCCCTTTTCTCTCTCTTTCTCTTCTTTCTCTCTCTCTCTCTCTGGTGCCTCTGCATGTTTTCTTTTTATTTATTTTTTCACTTATATTTCATATGTACAGATTACCTAATGCAACAGTTATTGGAAATAATTACCAATTAAAGTATTAAAAATTTAATTGACAAAGTAAGCCAAACGCTGATTTGCCATCGAGATTTACAAGTAAAATCGGTTCTTTTGTGCTGCCCGTGTGTCAAATTTTCAATGGTAGTCAATAAATAATGATTTTGAGTAAAATACGGAGTTCCCCGTTATTGGGTTGTTTTCATAATTCATAATGAATTTGTTTCTCCTCTCTATTCACCCTTCTTATCTCAAATTACATCTCTAACTCCTCTTCTTGGCTCTCTCTCTATCTCTTCTAGATGGGAGTTTAAACAACGAACTCTTCCTAACTCCTATATTGATCTCGCTTCCAGATGCCCACTTTGTAAACGGCATACGAATCCACTCTATTAATTCCGATCCTCTCTGATCTGGACACTAGTAATTCTTCGTCCAACTCTCTACTTCCCCCTATTACTCTCTCTCCACTCTAGACTCTCTCTCTCTCTCTCTCATCTCCATATCTCTTCTTTCTCCTCTCTACTCTCTCTCTCTCTCCATCTCTCCTTATCTCTGTCTTTTGTTTTTCGGGCTCTTCAACCTCTCTATTTCTTTCGTTATTTCTTCTATTCGTTCTGCTTTCTCTTAATGGGTCTTCTTTCTCTCTGCTCGTATCTCCCTCTCTCTCTCTCTCTCATCTCTCTCTGTTTCTTCTCTTTCTCTCTCCCTTTTTCAGTCTCATCTCTCTCTCTCTCTCTCCATCTCTCTTCTCTCCCTTTTCTCTCTCTCTTTCTACTCATTTCGCAATGCTCCCGGCTGGCCAAACGTAAGCTCTCATAAAACCAAAACAACACATCCTCTCGAAAAAAAACCCTGTTATCCCGCTCATCCCACACAAAAATATGTAGCAAATAAACACACTGCTTCATCTCCTTTTCTCTTTCTTACACTCTCTACTCATCATCTCATACAAACATACAATCTCTCTCTCTCTCTTCCTCACTTACTCTTCTCAAATAACATCTCTCTCTCATCTCTCTCATCTCTCCTCTCATCTCTTCCGTAAAAACATTAATTACCACATAATAATATAATGGTTCTAATTGATCCTATATTGCTTCACCTAATTATACATAGTCTCAAAATATAAAAGAGAAACAAAGAAGCGTTAAAGACTAGATTTGTGTCGGACTATCTGTGTGTGGAAGTGCCTGTGTCTTTGTGTGTGTAAATATATAATAACCAACAAACAATAAACAATCAAACTAGTTGTCGTTGCTTCAGCGAAGACGATGCCTTAGGATGGAATTGTACACTACGTGTTTATTAGGAGACATGCTGTAATACGACGCTAATATTTATTATTATTAATTGTTTAATATTTTGTAAGATTAATTATATTTTTACTAATAGTTATTTATTTTAATTGACTAAATATTCTTTTTTTATTATATATAGTAATATATATAATTATATATATGAATAATAAATAATAATATCTAACTTGCTCTTGTGTCTTGATTTTTGTCCCTGTTTTAAAATCTCATCATATTAACTATTATATATTCCTTTGAAATCTATATGTGATTAATTTTACTTCTCATCTGTTGTATTATTGTTGATTATTATTGTTATTCTTATATTTCATTATTATATTATTATTATTAATGTATTAATTTATTATTAATGTACAGTTATTATTATTATATATTATTTCTATCTTTCACTTATTATTATTATTATTATTGATGCTATATTTTTTATTATTATTATTATTATATGTTCTATAATTTCTTTTGCTATTTATTATCATTATTTTAATTATTGTTTTTTTAATTCCTTTATATATATTTATAATAACTGATTTAATTTATAAGGGATGCGAAGAAACAACTTATTATAATATCATTATAGTATTATTATTAATAGTGAACAAATAAATCTACGAGATTATGATTTATTATTAATTTTTATAAAAGACCGTCTGAAACGATGCCAGTACCCTACAGATCCTCTTTGTATGTGAAATATTTCCCCATTTTTTCTAATTATATATTAATTTATTATTATTATTATTTTTATTATTTTTATTATTATCGTTTTAAATTATTACATTATTTCTCACTCGTCATCATCCAAAAATTTAATTTTTTATTATAATATCTTACAAAAAATTTTAATATTATTAATATAACATTTAGTAAAAATTTAATATAATATATTATTATTATATGTTTGTTATTTCTTTTATTCAATTTACAGGAAGGTAATGAGTCTGATAGCTCGCAATAATAAAGCTAATACGAACTGTAGATAAAAGACTCGACATCAAGGAAGCAGGCTCCTCACATATCAAAGTACCTGGCATAGACTGGAAAACCTTTCACGGAGATACAAGACCAAATAATTAAAGGTAGTAGTCTTTCCTCCCCCTCTAATTTATAATTATTATCATATTATTATGATTATTGGGAGTTTTTAGAGTTTTTTTTTATGTAAATTAATTATATTGTTGCTATTGTATTTCTTCTTAATAACCGACTCCATGCATCTTACGCCTCATTATACACCTAAATTTAATTATTAGAGGTTATTGGTAAACTCTAAGTTACGGAGGTAAATATATCTAATCTGCTAAATCCTTTCAAAACGTTCTCCAATTCTTTCTCGCACA
>JABUQX010068278.1:0-15000 GCA_015478945.1 Trachelipus rathkii | reverse complement strand
TTAACCCTATGTAGTAGTGTACCTGATATTGGGATATTAATAGTAATCACCTAATTTTAATCTTGTCGATGTTTGCCTAATATAGGGATAGTTTTCATCTAGTTTTAATACTTGTAATACTTATTCACCCTATTTGGAATAATTTGTATTCATCTAATTATTATAATATTTATTGTTCAACTAATAAATGGGAATAATTTTAATGTTCATTAATTCATTTACTCATTATAAACCAAACACGAGGCACGTTGGGTTTAGTGTCATCTCCTGTGAGTTGTCCCCTGAATCTATTCGGTTCTAGTTTCCTTAGTTTCAATACCCTAGTAGGATGATTAAAAAGGTTTAAGAGTTCTGTTGGCATTCTAAAGACGGTTAATGTTGAGCCAAGAGTACAGTCATCGCATAAGACAAGTATACTAAAAATATTTCTCTTTGGAGAAAGTAGGAAATATTAACAGAATGATATTTATATTATGTCCCTAGATTAAATTGAGTTTTTTTTCTAGGGACTGAGAATGCTAAAATGGACATGCTTAATCGAGTTTTAATTTGGTAATAACATGTTTGAAAATGAATTCTTAAGAGTTTAAACAGATTTCTTTCTTAATATTAGGGAGAGTTTAGACAGGTCGATTAGAAAGCTGAATAAAAACTCAGGAATGTACAGGAGATTAAGGGAGATGGAGTAAGAACTAAGACATTTGAACTGACATAAGAGGAGTTTGAACTGACAGAACAGTAAAGTGAGGGGACATAATTAAAAACTTTCCAAGTTTTGCAGAAGACTAAGAAATAGGGTTGACCTTAAGAAATAGGATTGACCTTAAGACATTTTAGGTTGACCTACACCACTGGCCCGGTTGTGTGCAGTGCGGTGCGGTATATTAATTTTAGTTTCCTAAGGTGCGTGCGGTGTTAATATTAAATGATGGCTGATGGATAGTTGTGGTGGAGAAGGGAACTGGAATAATATTCAACTGGTTCCATCACCCCCACCCCCACCCCCCGTAGACTTTTACCCTTATCAATCGATTGTGGAAAGAGTTAGAATTATGTTAAAAATATTATATTAATTGTAAGAAATGAATTTTTTTTAAAGAACGCACTTCCTTATTATTATATTATTCTTATTATTTATTTTTTTGTTTGTTTTGTTTTTGTCATATTTCTTAACTTCACATCTTTATTATAATGTTGTTATAATATTAGTTATTATTATTATTATTATTATTAGTTTATTATATTATTATTTGTTATTATTATTTATTTCAGTATTACAAACATCTATTCGTCCACATAGGCAGTCCACCTTATACAGATCCAATTCTAGAAGTAAGTTCATTATTATTATTATTATTATTATTATTATTATTATTATTATTATTATTATTACAAATAATAGTATTTCAATTAATACATTTCTTTTTTTGTATTGGAAAATTATTATTATTATTATTATTATTATTATTATTATTATTATTATATGCGGATGATGATGATTCTTTTTTGTGTGGCGAATCTGAGAGAGTTTGAGAGGATTTTGGTTAGTAGGATTATCGCCAGTTGTAAAAGAGGTTTGAAAAAGTAAACATAGATAAGAGTAAGGTTATGGTTGTGAGTGAGGACAGTCCTCGTTGTGAAGCTGTGTTAGATGGTGAGCAGCTGGAACAAGTGTCTGAGTTTAAAACTTTAAATACTTAGGATATGTGTTGGATGAAAAGGAAACGGATGATGCAGAGTGTAGTAGTAAAGTTGTGAATGGTAGGAAGGTGGCTGGAGGCAATTAAATCCTTGGTATTGGTAAAAGGACTATGTCTTGAGTGCGCTCTACGGTCTTACATGAGGGTAGGTTGTTAGTTGTTACCTGTGTTGATGTATAGTAGTGAAACTATGGTCTGGAATTGGTATAAATCTAAGGCACAACGTGTTCAGATGGACAATCTTAGGGGCGTGTTAGGTGTGAGAAGAATCGATAAAATGAGGAATGAACCTATTAGGAAGTTGTGTGGTGTGAAGAAAGGAGTAAATGAGAGATTAAATTATAGTATATTGAGATGGTTTAGTCATGTGGAAAGGATGAATGATAGTCGGTTGGTTAAGCGAATGTTAGTGGTGAGTGGTGTTGGGACCGACCGCTGGGAGACCGGAAAAAAGTGGATTGAGTCGGGTCAAGAAATGCCTGGAGTAGAGAATGTGAGTTTGACAGAAGAGAGAAGAAAAGTGCATATAGGAGTGAATTGGCGGGTTTGTGAGGAGGTATGGTGTGGCCCCACTGGGCCAAGGGATGAAACCTACATTGACGAGATGCCATAGTGATGGTCCGTCGCGATCCCATGAAGCTTTAGGGTGGATTTTCTGACCGCCTCGAGTTCTCACTAAAGGGTATAAAGGGGACGTAAGGCTGGGCTTTCTTTTCGACTTGCATCGTATTCTACTACTTTTATGTTTCCAGTTCTTGGGGAGAGTAGGTGGGTGATGATTTATTATTATATTATTATTATTATTATTATTATTTATATTTTATATATTATTATCTTAGTAAAAACCTTGAATTTCAAATCGAACTTTATTCGATATAAAAGTTTTGTAAATTGAATTTTAAAATGTAGGGACTAGTGCTTTTCAATTGAGAATATATCATTATTCTTAATTAATTTATGTAGCTTATCTTTATAAAAATTATTTTATAACAGATGAAAAGTAATAGAGGGTTAGTGGCGCCCAACTTTAACAGCCTAGTGATTGAAGCTACATTCGAGAAATATTCATACATTTTTTCCTATGTATATCTTTTAAGAAACATATCTGGCATGTTGGTTATAAGACTTTTATTATACCGTTCGATTTTCCTTTCCAGGCTGTCGATATTCGACAAATATACGACAAATTCCCAGAGAAAAAGGGTGGCCTAAAAGAGCTGTACGACAAAGGACCTCAGAACGCCTTCTTCTTAGTCAAATTTTGGGCCGATCTCAACGTCAACATCCACGAGGAAACGGGCACCTTCTATGGCATTAATACACAGTATGTTGCACAATATTTTCGTTTGGTTCTGTTATAATTGTTTTATATACAAGGTGTCTTAAAAAAAGGCTACTTTGGTGATGGTTTTCATAAGGAAATTCTCTATACAGGGTGTAGCTAAAACCACTGGGAGGTGACCATGTTTGAAAACCAGGGTTATTTAAAACAAAAATAAGAAAAGAAGCATCCTAATCAATTTTATTTAGCCTTTTTGGGTTTTATATTTTATTTATTTATTTTTTTTTAAATGTGTATTTGAAATCTATAAAAACTTTTAATAACCAGAAATTTACCTAAACTGCTTTTATACATCATCTTTGACAGTTTAGACATCTAATAGAAATGAAAATTATATTTTAAAACTACCCAGTATTATTAACCTAAGCATATTAATTAGGCATGCTCAAAACCAGTAGTTGGAAAACTTAACTGGGAATTACGCCAAATTATATTTGTATACAACGATATTAACCCTTAGATTTGAAAGTGGGGATAAACAAACATTGTTTTAAAAAATGTAGATCTCGGTAGCTCAGTGGAAAAGCACTCGCCCAACAAAGCGATAGACCCAGGTTCGTAACTGATCGGGTGAGAGAATGTGAGATTGTTCCCTCCTTGGGCTAAGATTTTCCTTACTCGGATGTAAAAATGAGTACACAATCTCCTTGAATAGATCTCTACCCTCGAAAAAAATACGAAAAGGGTAAGACAAAATTAATTAAAATTTTACTTGGAGATAAAAGAATTTCTATGAATAGTTCATGTTTTTGTTTCATTGTAGTTCATGAGTATGGAAAATCCTTGTTCGTTAAGATAAGTTGTTAAAGATGGCAACACCATTCTTTCTCAATTATGAAATACTTTACAGCTCTTATTAAAAAAAAAGGACGCATCTCTACCTTCTCTTGAAATTCAATGCTTTGGAGAGAAGTTTAAGAAGTGCCTCTGTTAATGCTTCAGACTCTTCTAGCACGTCAGCAGTTTTACAGTTGATGGAATTCACAAGCCAACTGACAGTATATATGAATTATGTTTCGGGAAGTAATCAGAGGGAAGTTTTAGTACGATGTTCTATAATTGGATCCTTAATATCACCAAAGGAAAGATCTTTACAATCTTTCAAAAAAATAATAACTAGCTTTGGAAAGACAGCTATATTTATTTTTGTTATACTTTCTTCCTCTAATACAGAAGTTTTATCCAAAAGCTGATATCATTTCTCTTTCCAAAATGCCATTAATATTTTTAAATATCCTGTTACCCCAAAAGACATAAATCGGCAAGTAACAGTTTTGTTGGACTGTATAATAAAATATTTGCATCAATAATTTTGTTTGTGTCTGTTTAAGCTTCGAGTGAATTGTGAATTAGATTATACACAGTACATATCTGAGACACTCGAGCCTCATCGCTAGTCATATTCTTGAAACTGGAATCTTTTCAAGTTGTTAAAGCTTATTAAAATGATACTCTAAATTTCCAGAGTTTTGCCAGTTTTTTTTTTGTGGCAATTCATTGCTGTTCCGGAAGCTCGGGATCAATTTAGAGGATCTTCTCTTAGGTTAGGTTAGGTTATTCTCAATATTTGATCTTGCATGGAATAAACTGAGAAACGAATTAGGAGCTGAAAAAATGTTCTTAAGCATGTTTTATCGTGCAAAGATTTACAAAATAAAGCAAAAAATGAATTTTAATTTGTCTACTTCCAAGTTGTTGTATAATAAAAAGATATTTTATTGTACAGTTATAGAGAAATATGCTACATGTTTCCCATATATTTAGTTTCATTTCCATGATAAAAATTTTAGTATGTAATAAAAACTAGGCTAATAATTATATGTAACCACATTTTAGTACCTTTAAAAGTCAGTTTCCAATCCAAAATATTATCATTATTATTATTATTATTTTTTTCTTCAGATATGAAAGTCCAGATAATATGACTTACATGTTCAGAGAAATAGTCTTAGAGAAATATGCTACATGTTTCCATATATTTAGTTTCATTTCCATAATGAAAATTTTAGTATGTAATAAAAACTAGGCTAATAATTATATATAACTATCAAAAGTCAGTTTATTATTCAATTTATTATTATTATTATTATTATTATTATTATTATTATTATTATTATTATTATTATTATTATTATTATTATTATTATTATTATTATTTTCTTCAGATATGAAAGTCCAGATAATATGACTATTACATGTTCAACCAAAGTATGTTCCTTTGGAAAACAAGTAGTGGAAAAAGTAGAGACGGAGTATGCGAGGTTCGAGAACGGTCGATTTGTGTACCGAATCACACGGTCACCGATGTGCGATTATATGATCAATTTTATACACAAGTTGAAAAGGCTACCGGAAAAATACATGATGAATTCCGTGTTGGAGAATTTTACAATTTTGCAGGTAAATTTTTTTATTATTATTATTTTCTTATTTATTTATCGTTATCACAATTCCAAAAACGCGAATGTGCTGTTGCCGAGTATTTAAATTCCCTTTTCTTCAAAACTACAAATTTGTAGATTCGTGTTTTTTAGCGTTGGATATATATATTCATATATGTATTTTCGTTTAATTTATTTTATGTATATATGTTCTTCTGTGTATCCCTGTGTGTGTGGGGGGGGGGGGAAGGGAGAAAGTTTTCACAACGTAACGTTTTGCGTGTCGTAAAAAGCGACTAAAAGGGCAGTGATAGCTCATGCATGCCTGAAATTTCTGGTACATGTTTGCGCACCCTACCCTCAGTTCTGCGGAACCAAAAGACAACTGATGTTCTTTTGTTTATTCATTTTATCGTACGTAGGGTATTATATTATTTCTTCGAGTTAATATAAGTTTTTCTGTAATTATTTTAAGGGCTCAAAAAATGGGTAAATATATAACTTACAATTTAAATTTAAGCCACTAAGCATTTTTTGGGGGGAGTTTATTGGCAATTAAAAGACTTGATCTTATTTCCATATATCAGATATGAATGCCTTTATCAGTTGCAAATGAGTTGCTAATCTTAATTTTAACCTAAATCATTTAAATTATTTCTTTTATTAATTGTGTGTTGTCAGAAATAACTATTATTTTGAGCTGGTGTGGACATACATTTAATCTTTAATGATAAGAGCTTGAAAATCAAAGATATATTTGGAAAAATTCTTATTTGTTAAAATTTTTTCCTTGAATAAGTTACATCCAACCAGTAGACCTTATCTTAATTAAATTAAGCGACTTGTCTAGATATTTTACGCAAGAATGTTTGTTTAGAAAGTATAGAAGGAGGACTGCAGAGCAGGAGCAAAAAAAACTTTTTGGGGGGAAGGGGGTTATCTGCAGCCACATTTTAAAAATACTGGAGCAGGAGTCGACAAAAGAAGATATTGACTCCTCAATCCTGGTAGAAATAATCATAAATATTTAGTTTTCTGATGGTAACGACGCTCATATAAAGTGGCAGAGATTTCCTCCCTACTTGATATATGCTTATGTATTTATAAGGAACTTTTAATTATATCCTTAAGTTCTTTCAGCGTATTAGCCGGTCTCCCTCTTTGATCATTTCTTCAGTATAAATAGGCAATTAGTTAAAAGTACATTATTTATATTTAGTTAGAAATTCCTTAGAGAATTATACTGAAGAACTCTATTAACATCTCCCTTTTATCCTCTTTCCCCCCAACAGGTAGTAACAAATCGAGAAACGCAAGAGACCCTGGTGTGCATCGCCTACGTTTTCGAAGTCTCGTCCTCCGAACATGGAGCCCAACATCACATATACCGCTTGGTCAAGGATTAAAACCCCCAACCCCACCCCCAAAACTCGCCTCCCACTTCGATGATCAGGGTAGCCATTGGGCTCTTTCTACTCTTACGATTTTTGAGCATTTTAAAATTTAAATGGAAATAAAAAGAAAACGGTTTTAACTTTTTTACGAGAACACACACACATACATAGTTACATACATACATACATACATACATAGACATATTGACATTACATACATGCATACATAGTTTATAACTATGTGTGTATACACATTTAAAAAATAATATTTTGCATGCCATAACAAGTATATGGTGGGAGGGCATATAGGAGAGTATGTTATATATATATATATATATATAAGTATGCAGAGAGGTGAGATATAAGTGTTAGAGTATATGGGAGTATATATAGAGGGTAGGTAAGGCGGGCAGGTGAGGCGAGAGAGAGAGAGTATAAGTGTATATATGGCAGCAAGTATACTGAATCTTAAATTAACTGGCTACCCAAGTGCTGGGAATGGTGGAGTGGTTATATATGGTGAGAGAGCAGGTAAGTGGCGGGCGCGTATATATATATATGAGCAGCAGAGCATATGCAGCAGCAGCAGCAGGCAAGTGGCATAGAGAGTATATATGAGCAGAGTATATATATATATATAAGGCATAAAATTGTAAAATATCTTAGTTTTATGCCTTTTTCATTATAGAGGAGGGCGGCGAGGCAGGTAGAGAAGGCGGGAGCATATAAGAGCAGAGGCGTTAAGTTAGGCGGCAGCAGGCATAGGCGCAGGTAGAGTGCAGGTAGAGTATATGGGCGGCAGGCGATGGCGCGCGCGTGATATATATATATATATATAAGGTATATATATATATATAAAACTTAATTTTTTAGGGAGATTTATATATTATTATTATTGTTTATTGCTATTATTATTATTATTATTATCATTATTATTATTATTATTTACATCATTATTATTAATATTATTATTATCTGATAACTACATGTCAGATAGTTTTATTTTAATATCATAAAATTTTTCCCATAATTTTGCATTTTGTTTTTCTTTGTGTAATTTCCAGACAGCTTCAAGCCCCACAATCCACCCTTTTCTCCTAACCCAAGAGCTTGTGATTTCCAATCTGCTTATATATATATATATGGAGCATATATATTTTATATAGAGTTATATATATATATATATATAGCATATATATATATATATATATATGATATAGAGTATATAAGTATATATAAGGTATATATATATATATATATACCTTGAATAGTTGTTACCCAATAGTTCAAGGAATTTGAACATCCCGCGAGAACTGGGTGTAATTTGCCCTTCTGCCATTTCATGTGGCGAAAAGTTTGCTTTGTGAATCAGTGTGCCAATTGTCACGCAGCTGAAAGAACGCCTATATGACGAATTTTAAAGAGCAAATAATTTGTATTAAATTTTGTTTTAAACTTTAAAAAAAAAAACTGCTGCAGAAATCCATCTTGTGCTACAGGAAAGCTTTTTGGAGATGATGCAATGAGAAAAACCAAAACCTATTTATGGTACAAACGCTTCAAGGATGGACGAACAGCTGTCGATAACGATGAGCGTTCCGAACGACTGTTAACAAAGACAACGCCGGAAACCATAGCAAGAGTTCGTTAGGCTATCCTTGCGGTTCATAGGCGAATTATCCACGATGTTTGAGAGATAGTGGGACAGTCATATAAGATTGTTCAACACATTTTGTCAACCATTTTGAACATGAGCTGCATTTCAGTTAAATTTGCTCAAGGCTGCTGTGCAACGAACAGAAGGTCAATCGCGTTTGTCTGTACGGAACTCGATCAACAAGTCAGAAGATGACCCCAACTTCATCTCCAATATCCTAACTGGTGATGAATCCTGGGTTTATGGTTCTGATTCTGGGACTAAGCAGTGGAAGTCGTCAAAGGAGATGGTGGAAACTAGGAGATACCGTAAGCAACTTTTGTTTTACAATAAAATTCCCGAACTTTTGGGTAGCATCTCGTTAATATATATATAAGAGTTGATATATATATAGATATAAGTATATATGACATACATATATAATATATATATATATATGATATATTATATATATACATATATACATGATATTTAAAATCAAACTGTGCTTTTTTAAAAATTAAACCAACCCCACTTTTTAATGAGGAAAAAAGTAAGCTAATTTTTATAAAATATTAAAAACATAGTAGCATATATTAAGAAGCTAAGGGTAAATTAGAAAGGTTTTTTTTGTGTTATTCTATTATGAAGAATCAAAATATTTAAAAATGTTTTATAAGTATTGGCTCATTTAGTTTGGTAATGAGTTCTAATTTAAGAACCTGTCCCAGCAAAACGAATTGAAGTGTTTTTTCCTTAGTAAGTGCAACTTCTAGGGCTATGCTTCACACTTTTGTTAACTGAAAGTATTATACTATAACGCAGTGTTGGTACAGGCGTATGCTCGCTTAGCTTTTTTTCTAAATTATTAAAAATATTTTGTAAATCTTTCTGTCTGTGGTTGGTAAAGTTTAGCGCCAATTTTATTCCTTCATAGGTCAAGATTTCAATTATACGCGCCATTTTAGTAAATCTCAGCTCTGTTTTTATATCTCTTTAGTATTTGAATTGTTATTTTCACACTACATTTATGTAAAAAACATGTCTTCAACATATCCTGGTTTTCTAATAGTGATAAGACGACATATCATTTGAAATGGATTATCAAATCAGATTTTGAACTTTTTTATTTAAATACTCTGTGAAGACCTCTTCATAAAATACTCTTTTCAACTGTGTATCATTTACTTCAGCTTTTTCTCTATTGTACTGTATCTGTCGCGTTCAATCACCCTAGCCAAGCAAAAAATTTCTTTGATTACCTTACTACTTCCCATTGGTTTCTGTAGGACCGTTGATTAAATTCTAAAGGACCAGTGCAATTTCCCATGGGATCCACAATGGTTCCTATAAGAAATTCTATAAGAACCTTCCGAAACCCATTAAAAAACAAGGCATTCATCAAAAATATTCCTTAAAGAAAAATACTTGTTAGGTATATTACAAATACCGATTGGTAAAGTTTGCTTAGATTTCATTGGGAATTTTCTGATTTCCCATTGGTCCTGCAGGATCCCGAGATAATTCTTATAGGACATTTTTTTGCTTTAAGCCGTATCTCAATTTTATTTTATCAACTCAAATTTTATTTTTAATCAATTTTTTACTGGAATAAATTTTTGTTTTTAATCATGTTAAATTCTAGTAAAACTGCATCTTATCAGTTTTTTAATGGTTTTAATTTGGTTTTCAATGTTTTTTTTTAATGTTTTTTATACATTTTTTAAATATATTTAAAAAATTTAACACTTTTATAACTAAAATAAGTTTTAATTATTGGCATTAAATCTATTCCTGTGTGTTTGTCCCATATCTTTGTGTATCTGTCTTATTGCACATCACGTCCTGTATCCAAGAAAAAAATTTCACTGGTTCTCATATTTTTCCTATTAGTCCTGTTGGGACCATTACTTAATTTCTTATAGGACAAATAAAATTTCTCATGGGATTCATAGGTGGTTTCATATTTGAAATTTTGAATTTCCAATCGAAAATCCCCCAAATATTCCCATAGCAAATTCCTTAAGGACCTATTGGAACCCAATAATAAAAAGAACATGGAATTGACAGAAAAAATTCCTTAATGAAAAATGCCTGTTGGGTATATTACAGATATGAATTGGAAATTTTTCCACTTTTTAACTTTCCTATTTGCTTATGCTATTTCAATTGGTCCTTCAGGTCCCTGAGAAAATTCCTAACATTTCTATTCACTGGAACAGTAAATGAAATAAATGTCTCGAAATATCTAAATATTTTTGATATTTTGATTATTATTATTATTATTATTATTATTATTATTATTATTATTATTATTATTATTAAAATTTTTTGATCTCATATTGTTGTCCCAAAGGTCATTATTATTTATTTTATAAGTGTCTTAATAATAATAATAATTTGAGTAGTTAATTAAAAATAGAAAAAAAAATTATTTATGCAAATTTGCCGAACCATTATTATTATATTATTATTAGTATTTATATTATTATTATTATTATTTATAATTATTATTATTATTATTATTATTATTATTCCTGTTAACGGTAAACACCTTGTTGTGGTGGGGTTCAGATACCTTTTTCGAATTGTATCTGCGGAGACTTACGTTAATGTTTTTGTTTGATTTTCCCCCCTCTTTTTGTTTCGTGGTTCTACATCCCCCTTATGTTTTATAATGTATTATTATTATTATTATTATTATTATTATTATTATTATTATTATTATTATTATTATTATTATTATTATTACTGTTCTTGTTATTTTGTCATTATTATTTTTATTCTTATTATTGATTTTCTCTTATTGCAGTCATTGTTTTCTATTTTATGCTTCCCTGTTCTTATTTCACGTTCTTTCTCTTAATTTGTTTTCCTTCTCCATTTTTTGTACGTACTACCCTTCGTATTCTTGATATCTTTTATGCGAGTCTTCCCAGTTTTTCTCCTGATTCCTGGTGGTTGTCGAGCTGCTGTCTATGGGCGTTTATGCCCATTGTGCCCTCCTTCCTCCGTGGGTGAGGGTACAGGTCAAAACCCGTTTTTTTCAAGATCTCAGGGGCCTCGTATTATTGGGGACTCGAACATTGACTAACCGCTTAGGAGGCTGTCCCACACCTGGGTGTTAAATCTTGGGCTTCACTTCTCATCCGTGTGGTGCACGGCCATTATTTTGTGAACTTAGGGGGGTTGCCTGTGGTTGGTGCAATTTTCGCGGTTACGCTCCCAGGACATATCTAATATTATATATGCATCATTGGTTTTATTGTATGTTTTTTATATATATATTTCGGTGTGGTTGCTTAACAGGAGAAATCTTCTGACATTCTAAAAAAATAAAAAAAAAAAAGTGAACCTAAACATCTGTTGGACGCCCAACCCAACCCCGTCCTGGCCAATTCTAAACTAAGAGACAATAGGGGCTTTGATGGCCTTATGAAATAGTTTTTACTCCTGCACCCCAACCAATAATCTTAAATAACGAATCCGTTTCTACCGTTTCTAGGACTGCCGCGTCCAGACCCGCAGATTCTGTTCTGGCTCCTCTGCACAACCTAATTACTCAAACCCACATAAGCCATCCCAAGAGCCCCTGCACCAGGAGGGTCTCAATCCTAGACCTCAGACTAAACAAGTTCCAACGATCGCTTTCTCAGATCCCTCTCCAGGGGTCCTAAGTTTTACTTCCTACCCGCTTTATTTTTATTTGCATTCGACAACATCATGTCCACTGACTGCTGGAAGGCAGCTCATCCTTAGTGATGATTTAGAAGCTCTTCGAACAACTGAGCCACAGGCAACGCCAATGAGAAATGGTTTCAACCTGGTCCGTGCTGCTTCTAGAATTCAAAGCCACATACCTATGTTCCCTTCTTGAGGTGTTTCAAGTACCATAAATTTGGTCACTCCCAGAATTATTGTTGGTCTCCCCAGACCATATCTCTATGTGTAAGTTCTCTACACCCCAGTTAACTGCAACTGTTGTCCACTTCCCTTTCTTCACCTTGGAGAAAGAAATCCTAGATCAGTACGCACTTCATAAGTATGATCGTTGTGAAGCCAAACGTCGAGCAAAGGAGAAACTGGCTCATCTTCCTCCTCCTTATGATGCAGCAACAAATAATGCATCTTCGGTTGTTTCTAACATTGACCCCATACGTTGTGTGCGGGACTTTCTCCACTTTCGCATTCCTCCTCTCAAACTTCAGTACCGGACTCCGGGTCACATGGCATGGTGATTTCTATTTCTCAGGACAATTGTCCTCCGAACTACCTCTCGACTTCAATCGCCAAAATTTACATACCCATGATAATCACCTTCCAGATGTCCATGCCAAGGGGATATCTACTGATTTTGCAACCTGTTAAGCGTCTGAGGTCGATGACAAACGTCCATGTGCAACCTCTGAGCTCAGTTATAATATCTCACGAAACGACCTACATCAGTTTCCCCGGGAAACAACAAGGCCCTCTTAACAATCACGATCGCCCGTCCAAGAGTGGGTCTTCCCAGACCTGACATCCGTACTTTCTTGCATATCTAGTCACATTTCTTAAAAACGCAAAGAACTCTTTTGCATTGAAGGACCTTGCTCACTCCTGGCAAAGCGGGCTCGCCTCTCATACCATCCATGTGAATAAACACAGAACAATAGACCAACTTCTGCACCTTCCGAGCTAATGTTACACACGCCGGTTAAGACTCTCATCTCTTCAACAATGCTCGAGTGATATTGAAATTTATTCGAATGCCCCAATATATTCTTAACAACTCTTCACCCATGGGATTACCTCGTGTTGAAACTGTGTGCCCATTCAAGGGGTGGTCGGAGAAGATATTGGATTAGAACCTACGCTGACGCGATCGTCCTTCGGACGGAGGTGGCGCTGACTCGTTATGGGTGGGTTGGCTTGGCTGCTGGTGGGATCAGGAAGGGGGAGTCTACTTCCCTCTCTGACTCTTACCTCCACCCATTCTGAATTTGGAACCGTCGAAAGAGTCATGTAGCCCTTCTCGGCTGCAGATTGCGCCTGAGAATTTGACAAAGGCCACCACAAACATGCCTTACAATGTATCTCCTAACACTCCCGATATACTTCTCTTCAATCTTCCCCGAACTTTGATGATGCACCTAATAAAGAAGCACAGCTTTCTAACTTTATTATTTTTAAAACCAGCAGCCCGATCCCTGCGTATTAATCAAGAAACGAGGAAACAATGTTTCCGCAACTACGTTACCACTGTTAATTCTTTCTACACCTGTATCGTAGTCCAAAAAGTTGTACTGGAAAATTTCAAGAATTCACCTTACACATCCTCCCCCCTTCTCTCCTTGCTTGCGGCCTACGTACTTCTGATGTCATCTCTGTTCCCCGAGTCGTAGCTGGTGAGTTCTAGTATCACTTCGCTTGCTGTTCCAGCTGGTCCCGGCATCATGAAACATTTCATTCTGACCGCCTTTCTGTTCACCCTTGGAGACCTTCCCCACAGCAGATTATTCACCAGTTCCGGGAAGCCTTAAAACTATGCAAAGATAGAGCGACTGGTCCTGAAGACATTTCTTTCCAGTTGTTAAGGCATGCTCATCCCACTGCCACTGCATTCCTCCTCAACTTATACATTAGAATATTGGTGGAGAGAGTCTTCCCTCCTGTCTGGTTAACTGCATATATTGTCCCCATTCCCAAACCTGGGAAGGATCCAACTTATTCCGATAACCATCGCCCTATTTCAGTAACCTGTAACACATGCAAGCTGATGGAGAAAATGGTGGCTTCCCGTTTGTTCCCACGTTGTAGCAACTTGATGCATTTTCTAACCATCAGTTAGATCACGACATACGTGAGGCATTTACTTCTAACAAAATGACCTTGGCCGTTTTCTTTGATCTCGAAAAGGCGTATGAGGAGGAGGGTTTTGCTAAACCTTCACTCCTTGGCCTCAGGGGGAACCTTTCCCTTTTCTTTGTTATCAATGTCGCATTGTTCGTTTCAAGTTCGTTGTGGAACCACACTGTTGAGGCGTTTGGTCATAGACAAGGGGGTGCCGCAGGGCATGCGCCGAGCGTGTTGCTTTTCGCAATAGGTTTCAATGGAGTAGTTGATACCATCCTGAACTTGGTCCCTTGCTTCATCTATGTTGACGATCTTGTCCTGTGCATCACTGGAGCAAAACCTGTATGGTACGTCAACTTCAGCTGGCCATCACAAGGTATCCTCCGGATGTTCTGCACGTGGCTTTACATTCTCCACATCGAAAATTATAGTCATGCTTTTCCGGAAAATTCCCGTTGAGGAGGTCGAATACAATCGCGTCCTATATTACATCTCTACGGCTCTCCCATCCTTGTGGAGCCGTCGTTCCTTGGATCTCGTACGCCACCTCACCTGTAAGACCTGGGGTGCGGACAGAAGCACCATGTTCCACCTTTACATTATTTTGCTATGGGCTAAACTAGACTATGGTTGTGTCATCTGTGGGCAGACCTTCCAGTCCTACCTCCGTCTTCTTGACCCAATTCAGACCGAAGGCCTGAGGATAGCCACG
>JABUQX010068277.1:12500-22683 GCA_015478945.1 Trachelipus rathkii | reverse complement strand
AAAATAAAAATAAATATATATATGATATGAATATATACATATATACATAGATATAGTTATATATATATATATTATATATATATGAAAGTATATATATATATATATATATATTATATATATATATATATATATATATTATTGTTGTTATTATTAATATATATATATATATATTATTATATATATATATATATATATATATATATATATATATATATATATATATATATATGTTATTATATATATATTATATATATATATATTATTGTTATTATATTTATATATATATATATATATATATAGATATATATATATATATATGGTATTGTAAATATATGAAGATTCAATTATTTTCCTTATTATTGCATATGTTATTACATACATATATTATTATTATTACATACATATATATATATAACATATATATAGTAATATATATTATATATATATATTATTATATTATACATATATATGTTATTATATATATTATACATATATATATTATTGTTATTGGTTATTATATATGTTATATTATATTATATAAATAGTAGTATATTATGTGTTAATACATATGCTATACATATATATATATATATGATATAAAGAAGATATTTATGTATATACATATATATATTAGTTATTATTATTATTATTATATTATTGGCATATATATTACATATACAGGTGCATATTATTATTATATATGTAAAGATAGCATATATAGAGAGCATATGATATATATATATATATATATATATATATATATATATATATATATATATATATATATATATATATATATATATATAGTTATCCTGGATTTAAGCAAAATTAACGTTTTAAAATAGAAAATATTTTTAAGTGCCTCTCAAAAATACCTAAAAGAAATGGTCTCCAAAAAATTTGAATGAAAATATTATTTTTTTATTTTTGCATTATTATTTTTACTATTATTATTATAATATTTAATAGATATTCACATTATATATATATAAAGAGCAGTTATACCTATAGGCAAGCATATATTATATATATATATATATATATATATATATATATATATATATATATATATATATATATATATATATATATATATATATATATATATATATATATATATATATATATATATATATATATATATATATATATATATATATATTTTACAAATTAATTTTTTTTAATTAAAACCATGGATTTTTTTTTTGTTTATTTGTTTTATTTCAGCTTTAAAGTAATAATAAAAAATTCGTTTGTATAGAATTACATCATTAATATTAATGTTCATATAAGTTTTTGAGCGAAAATATTTATATTAAGCACCCATAAACAGCACTCTCCCTTGAACTAAAAATATCAGAATATCTTGCTTTATATCTTGCTTTATTGCTTGTTTTAAATATCTTGCTTTATCAGAAATTGTCGTTCTTTAAATCCAGAAACTCGTGCTTTTATCCATTTCACCTTTGAATTACAAAAAATAAACTTTTCAAGGCCATAAGAACTTTTCTTAATTAAAAAATGCAGCAATAATATTTAATCTTCCTCTGTTTAAGTCCCGCGTTTGCGCCCACCTGAGGGAATTGCGTTAGGCAAGGGACAGGGCGGGTTTACTTTCCATTTATTTTAGTTTTTGTTTTTCTTTATGTAATTTTTTATTTATTTATTTTGCTGCCTCCTTTTGAAAAGGGCATTGCCCGTAAGTGGTGGTATTATTTAAAAAATGCAGCAATAAATTAGATTCCTCTACCTCACACTCTTCGTGACATTTTGTAGTCCTAAAATATTAACTCTAACTCTTGCTACTCCCTCCTCTTGTATATCTGACGAAAATACTGTTGTCTTAACTTCTAATAAATCTGAACTGTTTCTTCAAACTTTCCCCTCTAATTTATTTATACCCTATTCCACAGCTATTCCGCCCCTCGTCTCTCTCTAACTCATTAAAATGTCATTTCTGTACTCTCTAGACTTACACTAAGAAGGAGGACAGTGCTGAAGGTGTCAGTCCAATGGTCCTCAAAAGTTCTGATGCTGAGCTTGCAACCTCCTGTGATAAGATGTTTCCTCACAGTCTATCAAATTCAACCTTTCCCGTCTGCTCTAAGCGTGCATTCATCCAGCCTATGCAGAAGAAGGGAACCCCAGTAAATAACCCAACTATTGTCCTATTTCTTTAACCTCCTTTGTTCCTCTGAAGTTTTGAATCAATTATTGACAGGGAAGATTTAGAAGCATCTTTATTCTAATCTAATATCAAATTGCCAGTATTGACTTGTAAGGAACGCTATACTGGTGATCATGTATTCTTTCACCCGACTCTTGGTCCTCTGTTTTTCCAAGCATAAAAATTCCTATAGGAGATCCCACAAAAAATTTATCCCATCCATTCCTATTCTCTAATTAAGATAGGAATGGATGATCCTATAGGAATTTTTTGCTGGGTTTGCATTGCATTGAATCTTCTACCTTAACGCTAGACATATCAAAGGTTTCAATAAGGTCTGGCACAAAACTTTAATTTCTAAACTTTACTCTTTCTTTATTTTACTATAGATTTTATATAAAAATTTTTAAACTATAATTTCTAAACTTTTGGTATTTATTCTTCTCTTTGTAACCTTCTCTTGAATTCAGTTTCAGTTGTTCAAAAAAATTCCTATAGGATCCCATCCATTCCTATCTTAATTAAAATAGGAATGGATGGGATCTTATAGGAGTTATTTGCTGGTTTCATTGCACTTGAATCTTCCTGCCTTAACGCTAGACATATCAAAGGTTTCATTAAGGTCTTTGACAAACTTTAATTTCTTAAACTTTAAACTGCAAACTTTCTAAACAATAATTTCTAAATTTTCTAAACCATAATTTCTAAACTTTGGTATTTATTCTTACTCTTTGTAACCTTCTCTCTCTTGAATTCAGTTTCAGCTGTTCAAAAATTTTGATCCAATCCACTCCTATCTTTATCAAGATAGGAATGGATGGGATCTTATAGGAGTTATTTGCTGGGTTTCGCATTGCACTGAATCTTCTGCCTTAACGCTAGACATATCAAAGGTTTCAATAAGGTCTTTCACAAAACTTTAATTTCTAAACTTTAAACTTTCTAAACTTTCTAAACAATAATTTCTAAATTTTCTAAACCATAATTTCTAAACTTTGGTATTTATTCTTCTCTTTGTAACCTTCTCTTGAATTCAGTTTCAGTTGTTCTAAGGCTGTTGTTGTGGATAACCAATATTTATCCTTTAACTCTATCAATAATGGTGTTCCTCAGAATTCTGCTCTATTCCCAACTATTTTTCTATTTAGCATCAATTATCTATCTGCTAATGTGCCTCTTATCCACTCTTAGGGTGATAATTACACTCGTCATTGCTTCTTCTAATATGAGAGACTACCCTTTGAGCAGTAAATCAATGATGCTAGCTGGGTAGCCTTGATGAGAGAGAGAGAGAAAGAGAGAGATAGAGAGAGAGAGAGAGAGAGTAGAGAGAGAGAGAGAGAGAGAGAGAGAGAAGAGATAGACAAACCTCTGATCTTTCTCGTACCTATAGTTGTGGTAAAGAAAACGTGGTTGATTTCAATGCCTTAATAACAGTTTCTTCATCTGTTCACTTATCATGATTTCCAGACAACTATGATAGCTTTTTGAAAACACAACTCTAACCTACTTATGTTCTTAATATTCTCGATACCTTCTTTTCTCGTGATCCTTCTAATAGGGTACATTATGTTTTATCTAACAAGCTTCCATGAAATATAGTATTCTGAGGCTCTTTCGGAACTCCTTCTCATCACCCCAATTGTTAGCTCTGCATAGGGACGTCGTTCAACCTTAATGGAGTATAAACCATACATTTTAGGTGGATTCACACATATTGCTCACCTTGATCAAATGTAGAAACTCTCCTATTCTCATTAGTTTTCTCCAAACTAGTCCAGTCGAACAATTTGCATTACTCTCCTTACAGTAATACTATCAAAATTTGCATTCCCCTTCTGAACTTTTTTCTTGCACCTCATTCGTGTTTCAGACAGTCTCACCCTTTCTCCGCCCAACTTTCTTATACTGATTTAGCTGCTTCGATTATTGCTATCGTATTTTGATGTTATAATATTTTTTTTTTATTTAAATGAGTTAGTTTATCCCTCTTTTATGTTTCCAATATCAGCATATAAATAGGATGTATTAGCAATATGCTTTCATTTAGATCACTTTTTATTCCTTTTTTTATTTGAAAAGCAAGAAAAACAATAACTATTAAAATAAAATATTTCTTTTCTCAGTTTAAGCTAAATAAAACATATTAGTTTAAACCAAACAACTTATATTTATATATATATATATATAACTATATATATATATGTAGGATATATATATGTTATATATATTATATATATATTATTATATATTATATATATATATGTATATATTATATATATAATTATATATATATATTTATATATATATATGTTATATATAATATATATATATATATATATATATATATATATATATATATATTATTATATATATATATATATTGTTATATTATATATGTTACAAATGAAAAATCCTTTTTTACAATGCTTGCTCATATTATAATTTGAATAATCTTTTCCTATTGTTGAATTATCCCGCTGTTGGTATATCAGTATTTTACCACTTGACCACGATGAGATAAAAGGAAAATTTGGAAGAATACTTTCGAATTTCTCCGCTCACACTCGGGTCATGGTCCAAACAGGATACCAATCATAGATGATGTATCAGTCAGGTCAATTACAACGCTACATACAATCATAGTTTGAAACAATAAGAGCTCTCGGGTTCAAAAATCAATAGAAGAGAATAAAGATTCTTTATATATTCAAAATGTGAGTTTAATAGCAGATGTAAAATAATACTGATTCATCATCTCTCCAAATTGAGCTCTGTTTGGCCCTTGACCCGACTGTGGGCGTGGAATCTTCTCTGGGAAGAAAGTATTCTTCCAAAGTTTCTTTTTAGCTCATCGTGGTCAAGTGGTCAAATATTTGATATACGAACAGCGAGGGCTCGGATTCGAAACCTAATAGGAAGAGAATAAAGATCTTAGAGGAGCAATAAATATAAATATATATAGTAAATAAATATACATAGTATATATATATATATATATATATATATATATAAAAGACTACGAAATAATTTTGTTGCTCCTAAAAATTTAAAAACTAAATCGATTATCTTATTGCTGAAATTCTGAATGGTTGAGGTACTGTTAAGTGTTTATGCCGTCTCCGGTTCCGGCTCCGGCTCCAGCTCCAACTCTAAGACGCCATGCAGTTTAATGATTTCCAGACTCCTATCCAATCATTTTTAAATATACAGCTTCATTGTATAGTAAAAAAAATTTTTTTTTCTCTTTTCTCCCGGCAAATGCTTCACCAGAAACCTGAAGCTCCAGCTGATCTTGCACTGGTTCGGCTCGGCCTGCCTGGCTCCGCCCAGCTTCTGGTCAGCCTGCTCCAAAAACCTGCGGCATCACAAATAAATAAGGGAATAGATTTACCAAGTATTGTAGTTATATGTTAAAAGCCTTAAAAAGACAAAATATTTAAAGTGAAATTAAGCTCAGTTTCCATCTTATAATCTCAGATTACTTTATTCATAACAAAACAAGGGTTATTTTAGCACAAGAAAACCTTTGCAATATATTAAATAACATATATATATATATATATATATATATATATATATATATATATATATATATACATATATATATATATATATATATATATATATATATATATATATATATATTGTTGAAATTTAAAAGACTCCAAATACTCTGATATAAGTTAACAATTGTACTTTCATTTAAAGCTCCTTAAAAATCTTTTATTTTGACTTAAATTTCAATTTCCTGCTGTGTGTGTAGGTGTGTGTGTGTGTGTGTGTGTGTGTGTGTGTGTAGGTGTGTGGTTGTGTGTGTTTGTGTGTGTAGGTGTGTGTGTGCGAATACTATTATATTTTAATATTTCTCTTATTCATCTTTTTTAATACTTAGAAAATTATCTAAGGTAATAAAGTATTAAAGATCTTTTTTTAATTCTTAGCTAAATATTTTATTTAATTAATATGCAAAACAGTTTCGAAATTTTATAAAAATCTGGGAATATAATATCTTTCACTTTGACCTCTTTAATATATATATATATACATAACTATGCAACAATACACATACCCATAACACATATTTAATCTGTACTATTCGCTATACAGTAGGTGTCTACTATATCTATGTTACAATAATATATCCATATATATATATATATATATATTATATATATAATATATATAAGGTTAACACCTAACGAACATAGCTCTATAGAAGAAGGGGTATGACAATTTTCAAAGGCAACACATTTGTACTAGGTGCACAACTTCATTCAGAATGCCATACAGGGAGTTATCTTGTAGTTATCTTTAATGAAATGTTTAATAAATGGTACATTTCATTAAATCAAGTACACTGTGTAGTGCGAGAAGCAGCTACTAGCCCTAAAAGAGGATTTACTTTGAGAAAGGAAAAGATTTTAACTGCTTGGCACATCAGATACAGTTGGTAGTTAAGAACTTTTTGCCATATCTCTTCAAGTGGTGCGTATTAGAGATATTAGCAAGTGTAGGTAAATTGCAGTGCCACTTCAGTCACTTTCAGATTGCATCCCCAACTTTCATGTAACGCAAGATGTTGACACGGTGCATGAGAGAAATAAATGAAGCTGTTCTGCACTATTATGCTTCGAATAACACAAAGTTGAAAGGCCTGAGTAGTAATGATAATGCGATTTTAGGTATCTGTGTTACTCTTCTTAAACCGTTTGAAGAAGTAACTAAATTTCTTGTTTGCCAGTCGTGATTCCTCTAGTTGCAACGATGAAAACTTTGTTAAATACTGCTATTAAAAGTAAGGTACTTTCAAAGATGATAGACTCGTGCTGGATTTAGATAATAGTTTTGAAGCCCTGCAAAACGATGACGAATGTGAAACAGCAACTTTTATGGACGCTAGATACATAACCAAATTTCTTGAACCACGTGTTTCACAGAGGGTTAAAATTAATTTAGGATGCCTATGTGATGAAATGCTGCTAAAAGCAGATTATCAAAGAAATTAAAAATCAAAAGATCACAGAAACCAGACACAAATACCATCTGTTGCGAACCAGTTGATTCATTAAACGTTCTTTGCCTTCTTAACAGCGCAATGAGCTTTGATTCAAAGGTTATGCAAAAGACTATTCTATCATTGATCGTAAAATAAAATCAAAGGTGAAACACAGGAATAATACAGTTTAAAGATCCACTGGTTTGGTGGCGGGGATAATCTGTAAAAGCAAGAGAAGCAAAGTCTCCCCCAAAAAGACTCAGAAGCTTTTGCTTTTGAAGCATAATTTGAGAATTATTAATTTTAAATATTTGATTATGCCATAACCTTTTTTTCAAAAAGTGTAGATGGGTGGGGAAAGGATTGAGTGGGCTGACAAAAAAGTTTAGGTCCACTTCCCCCACTCTGGTAACACAGGTATATATAATATATATATATATATATATTATATATATATATATATATTATATTATTATATATCTATAATATATATATATATATATATAGTATATTATAATATATATATATATATAATATATAATATATATATATTATTATATTACTGTATAATTCATGGATGAGGTATTGTGGTTAAAACTCTATAAACCTAACTATCCGCTATTCGTACCCGCATCCGATCCACAATCGGCGAACAGTGATTTTAACTATCCGAATCCACATTTCGCAACCGCATCTGGGACAGTGAAAAATCACCTGAAGCAACACCTCTAACATTATATATATATTATATATATATTATATATATATATATATATATATATAATATATTATATATATATATTATATATATATATATATATATATATATATATATATATATATATATATATACTATAATAAAATAATAATATATAATATATTATATATTATATATAATATATATATATATTATATAATTATATTATATATATATTATATATATATATATATATATATATATATATATATATATATATATATATATATATATATATATATATATATAAATATATATATAAAATTTTATTTTTTAATTTTATATTTATATATATTAGAAAATATATATATAATATATAATGATATATATATATATATATATATATATATAATATATTAGTATATATATATATATATATATATATATATATATATATATAGGGTGTTAAATTTTAAGGGCCGATGTTGATTTTGAATAAAACACAAATTACTAAGGAATTTATTGTCATTTTTGTTATTATGATAATATGGTATGATTCAATTATGTATGGAACAAAATATCGGCCAAATGGCCGCCGCGACCTCGGCGGCACACCTCCATCCGATGGTCAAAATTTTCGATGACGCTGAGGCATAATTGAGGTTCTATGCCGTTAATGTGCCGAATTATCTCATCCTTTAGCTCTTGAATTGTTGCTGGCTTATCGACGTACACCTTTTCTTTCAAATAACCCCAAAGAAAGAAGTCCAACGGTGTCAAATCACATGATCTTGGCGGCCAATTGACATCGCCACCACGTGAGATAACACGGCCATTGAATTTGTCGCGCAAAAGAGCCATTGTTTCGTTAGCTGTGTGGCAAGTGGCACCGTCCTGTTGAAACCACATATCGTCCACATCCATACCTTCCAATTCGTGCCATAAAAAGTTCGTTATCATCTCACGATAGCGAACACCATTCACAGTAACTGCCTGACCGGCCTCATTTTGGAAAAAATACGGCCCGATGATGCCGCCAGCCCATAAACCGCACCAAACAGTCACTCTTTGTGGGTGCATTGGTTTTTCGACAATCACTCTTGGATTATCATTCGCCCAAATGCGGCAATTCTGCTTATTGACGAATCCAGTGAGGTGAAAATGTGCCTCATCACTGAAGATGATTTTCTTCGAAAATTGATCATCCACTGTTGCCATTTCTTGCCACCATTCTGACCATTGACGACGTTTTGTATGGTCAAGAGGCTTTAGTTCTTGAGTCAATTGCACCTTGTAAGCGTTTAAATGCAAGTCTTTATGCATAATGTTCATCAACGACGAGCGTGAGAGGTGCAATTGTTGGGCACGACGACGAGTTGAAGTGGATGGCTCCTCAGCCACACTATCGCGAACAGCAGCAATATTTTCTGCAGTACGAGCTGTACGAGCATGCACTGGTCTTTTCAAATCTCCTACAGACCCGGTTTGCTCAAATTTTTTCACGATTTTTCCGATTGTACGCACATTTGGACGATTAAATTGACCAAAAAAATCACGAAGTGCACGATATGCATTTTGATTTGAACGCCCATTTTCATAATAAGCCTGAATAACTTTAACACGTTGCTCCATTGTGTATCTTTCCATGGTTCAAATTGAGTAAGTCTGAAATTGAAAAATGTCAAATGAAATGCAGTAAAAAAATTGACGTTTAGGTGTGGTCAACATTTCAGCATCGGCCCATACATTTAACACCCTATATATATATATATATATATATATATATATATATATATATATATATATATATATATATATATATATATATTATATATATTATTATATATATTATATATATTATATAAAATATATTTTATTTTTTAATAAATATATATATATAATATATACTATAATATATATAATATTATATTATTATATATATATATATATATATATATATATATATATTTATTTTATTCTATATTTCTATATAATAATATATATATATATATTATATATACTGAAAATGAAGTGAAATATCTTTTAACTTATTAAGAAATTAATATTCAATCTCGACTTTTTTTTTCATTTTTTTTTTTTATCTTTTTGGAACATTTTAGATTAACTTTTCTTCCTTTTTAAATTTTAATTACAAATTCTTTCTATTGAAAAAGTCGCACACTCAGAAATAGATGAGCAGATGTGCTATTTTAATGAATATTTAATATAGCGGAAAAGTCGCCAAACTTACTTTCGTTTTTAGTTAAAGAGAGTTTATGAAAAGGATTTTGAAAGCAAAATTTTAGTTGGAAGTTGGAAC
>JABUQX010068277.1:0-2500 GCA_015478945.1 Trachelipus rathkii | reverse complement strand
ATTTTTTTTATTCCATTTCCACTAATTTTGTGCAATGATTAAAATAAAAATAAACACCATATGAGAAAAAAATGTATACAATAATTGATTTAGAGCTCAACAACTAAATTAAAATTTAAGCTATTATTATTTATATCTAGGTCCTTATTGATTATATAGATCCGTAATATTTTATTTTTTTTTTTTTTTTTTTTTTTACATGTAATGTTATTATTTGATACTAACAATAAATTTCAGTGTTGATAAATAGGATCAAAAAGTTATAAATTAAAAGAAGGTAATTTTTAATAAAATTGTACTTCTTTAAGCATAGTATATTTAGCAGTTACCGAGCGAACGAGAAGAATCTGTAATATTTTATGAATTGCAAAAATCTTATTTAGAAAAACCATAAAACAAGATAAAAATGTTTCGGCAAAGTAGATCCATTTAGGTTAAGTATATGGTTGCTGTTCGACAATCCACATAGCTTAGGTATAGGTTTACTTCATCGTCGATTCATATAGGTTAGGTTTTAGCTTAGGACCTCCTAGTTCAGATTATGATAAGTTTTGCTAAGTATACACAGAATCATTATATAAAAAATATCAATAAGAATTCTTCACCAACTACAAATATGTTTCCTCATTTCTATTAATAAAACATATACTCTTAATTTGCTTTGATTAACTATTATTTTTATTATTATTAAAAATTATAATTAAGAGACTTAAGCCATCAAAAATTTTTGATAACTTAAATAATTTAGGGAAGGGGTCTACGGATTATATATATATATATATATATATATATATATATATATATATATATATATATATATATATATATATATATATATATATATATATATATATATCAATAAGGACAGATATATATATATAGAGATATATAGAGTATATATATATATATATATATAGGGCCCTGTTATGTTTTACGACCTGTCAGTTTTGATTTTTTTAGTTTATTTTTCAACATATTGTTAGTATATGGATACTAAATGAATTTAAGTGGTATCTGGTTATGATTCAAAAGTTCGACATATATTTTAAAATACCTGATCAAAATCAAATTTATATCAAAATATTTTTTAAAAAAATATCTCGGAAAGTACGACACTTACAGAAAAGACCAATTACATATTTGGAATCAGCATATAAAGCTTTGGTTACAAAACAAAATAATAATGCTTAAAAATAAATAAATAGGGGGCTCTGAGCCGACGTGGGACAGAATGGGGATGTTTTCCATACTCCCGTAGGGCTGAGGAAACCCCTGCACCCAAATACCAAAGAGCGGGGTTCCGGCTCCCCGGAGGGGGAAATAGTCCTACCTCTGCTGTTCCCTGGAAGGGGCCGAGAGACCCCGACTCCTGCCATCTTTGCCGTTTACCCTTGGGTATTCCTTAGTTGGAAAAAAAATAAATTAAACTGGGGAGTCGTAAAACGTAAATGGTCCCATATTTTTGAACCGGGTCCGTCACCACTTAATTGATTGTTGCGATCATATACCAGAAAACATATTTAAAAAAACAAAAATATCGTAACCGACGGAGTCAAAACATAACAGGTCATATATATATATATATATATATATATATATATATATAATAGAGAGTATAGTATATATATATATATATATATATATATATATATATATATATATATATATATATATATATATATATATATATGAGAGTATATATATATATATATATATATATATGTTAATATATATATATATATATATTATTTTTGTCTCACCTGGTTTTTCTATAGGGTCTCGAAACAAAAACCAAAATCCCTTACAAACTGCCCCGTACTTTCTAATTTTCACTTGATCCTCTATCTTTAATCTTTGCGACGCGGTGTTAGAGCTTTGTCATCTTTCTATAAGTACAAAGGCGGTAGAGGGAGTTGAATACTCGTGTACCACCACCATTACGAAACTCGTATCAAAAACGGTGCAGAGCATGCAGACGAGTTTTGTGTTGACATTAGCAACTCCAGACTTGACGCTGTGGTACTTCCTTCTTTCCAGTCACTTCTGTTCTGTGGAATTCTCTTCCATCTTCTGCGTTTCATGAATTTAATTTCTCTCATTTTAAGGCCTGCGTCTGTGCTCATCTGCTTTGAGGACACATGCAATGTCTTAACACCCACTCCTTGAAATAGCCCTCTGCCCGCGAGTGGTGGTAAAAGCTGCAATATATATATATATATATATATATATATATATATATAGTATATAGTATATATATATATATATATATATATATATATATATATATATATATATATATATATATATTTTTATTATTATTTTTTTAATAGAAAAATTACACTACCAATAGTTAGTCTCATCTAAGGAGGGAACTTCTAGGTAATATCTACCTAGGATCCGGACTAGGGATCGAACCCGCGCCCTTTGCCATGATGACCCGTCGCTCTACGCCTCTCTCTCTCTCTCTCTCTCTATATATATATATATATATATATATATA
>JABUQX010068276.1:35000-37909 GCA_015478945.1 Trachelipus rathkii | reverse complement strand
TAAAATCTGTGTGGTAAGTAAATCTGCTCATGTGTGTTAGTAAATCTGTTGTGTGTGTGTAAAGTTAAATCTGTGTGTGAGTGTAAGTAAATCGTGTGTGAAGTGTAAGTAAATCTGTGTTGTAAGTAAATCTTGTGTGTTGTGTAAGTTAAATCTGTGGTGAGTGTAAGTAAATCTGGTAAGTAAACTGTGTTGTGTGTGGTATAAGTGTAAATGTAAGTGTCTATGGGTAAATGTAAGTGCCATAGTGCATGTGTGTATAAGTGTCATAGTGAATGTGTGTATAAGTGTAAGTGTGTGTGTGTGTGTGTGTGTGTGTGTGTGTTGTGTTGTGTGTTTAGAGTGTAATATAAAAAGTGAAAATAATAATAAACAATTAGCTGATGAAGTAAATAACACTAAGTATAATAATAAAAAATAATAAAAATAAAATAATAATAAAAGTAAAATAATAAAAATAAAATAAAAAGAATAAAAAGAATAAAAATAAAAAGTATTAAAACAAAATAAAATAATAATAAAAGTAAAATAAAAAAAATAAAATAAAAAGAATAAAAAGAATAAAAATAAAAAGTATTAAAACAAAATAAAAGAAAACATAATGTTAATAAATATATGAGTTAAAACAGTAAAGCAGAAAGTTAAAACAGTAAAGCAGAAAGTTAAAGCAGTAAAGCAGAAAGTTAAAGCAGTAAAGCAGAAAGGGAAAGTTAAAACAGTAAAGCAGAAAGTAAAGCAGTAAAGCAGTAAAACAAAAGCAGTGATTATTCCCCCTTGGTGTTTAAGGTCACAGGCCTCTTATTTGCATTTACTGATTTACTGCCTTTGGGTATATAATGTTAATAAAATATATGAGTTAAAGCAGTAAACACTTATGAGTTAAAGCAGTAAAACATGAGTTAAAGCAGTAAAGCAGTAAAACAAAAGCATACTAAGCCCTATGTTGCTAGGTCACACCTCTATTGATTTACTGATTTACTGCTTTAAGGTATGTAATGTTAATAAATATATGTTAAAGCAGTAAAACATATGAGTTAAAGCAGTAAAACATGAGTTAAAGCAGTAAAACATGAGTTAAAGCAGTAAAGCAGTAAAAACAAAAGCATACTAAACCCACCCTTGGTGTTAGGGCACACCTCTATTGATTTACTGATTTACTGCTTTAAAGGGTATGTAAAGTTTATGTTTTTAATAAAAATTCGTACAAGTTGTAGTAAAATAAAATGATTTTATATCAGACACTTTGGCTTTTTCTTCTTACATACAATTTTTAAAAATTTATAAATTAAAAAGTATTAAGTAAAAAATATAAAAGATGTCTGTAATGAGTTACAGTTTTAGGTTCGCGAAAATGTTTTTAATAAAAATGTTTAAGTATGAAATAAAAATGAATGACTCATAGTATATTTGAAAAGAAATTCTTTGAAATGTTTAAGTATGAAATAAAAATGAATGACTTATAGTATATATATATATTTTTCATTCGCGCGGGAATATTGCGCCTGCGGGCGCACGCGGCGGGCGGGAACGGCGCGAAATATTGCCGCCTGCGGGCGCACGCGGCGGCGGGTACGCGGAAATATGCGCCTGCGGGCGCACGCGGCGGTGCGGGACGCGGCGGGACGCGCGGGTCCACCTGCGGGTGCGGGTATTGGCTGTCTTTCGCGAAGGCTCACGCTGAAGCCCTGTTGGGTAAAGCTTATGATCAGAGGTAGACAAAAGATGATCATCAAAGATGAACATCAATATAGGTGTATCAAAAGATGACTTCATCAAAGATGAGTCATCAAAGATTGAGTCATCCAAAGATGAGGCAACAAAATTGAGGCATCAAATGCTGCAAGGCATTAATGCTGATGGGCATCAAAACTTGAGGCATCAAAGTTGAGGCTTCAAAGCTGAGGCATTAATGTTGAGGCATCAAAGTTGAGGCATCAAAGTTGAGGTATCAAAATATTCGAGTGTGTGAGTGTAAGTGCAAGTGTCTATGTTTAATGTTAAGTGCTTATGGTTAATGTAAAGTGTCTATGTTTAATGTAAGTGTCTATGGAGAGTGTAAGTGCTTATAAGTGTCCTAGTGTTTATAAGTGTCATAGTGAATGTGTGTATAAGTGTTAGAAAAATACTAACTCATAGTAGGAAGTATCCTAGCAGCTTGTAATATACACCAATCGATCCCCATACCTTATAACATAGGGTAGAACACCCATATTAGCGGCTATTCGGGGTCAGGGGAGGCTAGAAAAGGCTTGAAAAAAGTGGCACTCAGTGGCACTTAGTGGCACTCACTTTGCACTATGTGGCACTCACTGGGGCACTCATCGGCACTCACTTGGCACTTCATTGGCATCATTGGCACTCACTTAGGCACTCACCGGCACTCATTTTTCCTATACCATAGGAATAATCATAGAACTAATAGTAGAACATCATTAGATACTTCTTACGGTGAATGGGAACCATCAAAGCCATCAAGTTAGCGTATGGGTCAAAATTGAACCCATGGTTATTATGCAGGGTCAAGGCTGAAATATCAGGTCAAAAAGGTTTAAGACATTCAAAGTTGTTAGGGGGACACGTGTAGGCTTGGGTTATAGGGTACGCTAGGTGAAGATTGGGTTGGAGTCTAGCTGTAGGTGTAGGTGAAGGTGGTGGAGGCTAGGTGTAGGTGTTAGGTGTAGGCTAGGGAAGGCTGAGTGTGGAGCTAGGTGTAGTGTAGGCTAGGTTAAGATTAGGTTAGGTAGGTTAGGTTGGTTGGGTTAGGTTAGGTTAGGTTAGGTTAGGTTAGGTTAGGTTAGGTTAGGTTAGTTGGTTAGGTTAGGTTAGGTTAGGTTAGGTTAGGTTAGGTTAGGTTAGGTTAGGTTAGGTTAGGTTAGGTTAGGTTAGGTTAGGTATGTATGTAAGCTGGG
>JABUQX010068276.1:15000-22500 GCA_015478945.1 Trachelipus rathkii | reverse complement strand
TCTACTGTTCATGTAAAATGATTTAATCTCCATAAATAATAAGTCATTTATTCCTTAACTTTCTAATGTTCTCAGCAAATTCCTTCTTTACACTCTATCTTATGATTTTTCCATATCAAGAATGCATGGAAAAACGTTCTTCTTTTCTGGGAACATTTCTGCATCATTTTCATGGTAAACACCTAATCCACAAATCCTTGACAATCCCTAAAACCACATTAATCTTCTCCGATCTTTTTATCTATAATACTTTTCAATTTTCTATTAAATTTCGTCCATATACTTTACCTACAACACAATAAACTTATTCCTCTATAATTAGAACACTCATTTTTGTCTCCCATATCCTCCCTAATGTTTTTTTATACTTTAACGTTTCTTCTTCCCTCATCTTCATCTACCTTATCAGCATTAAGTAATTCCTTGAAATGTTCTCTACATTTTTCTTCAACTTTCGTATCATCCTGACCCACATTCCCATCCAGTCTTTATACTCATTTATAACGAAGGCCCCCTTGGGCTCTACTGAACCCTTATCTCCTCCAAAAGATTATTCCTGGATAGTTAACTATCTTTCCACTTCTACCTTTCATCCTCCTACTTCTTTGCAGCGTTTGCTTTCCTTTTAACTTCATTTTGCCCCCTCTTGCATTCCTCCCATGTTTCCTGGCTATTAGAAGCCAAATGTCTTGAAAAAACTTCTTTTTTGCTTTTGATATCCTCCAATTCTTCACCCCACGATTCACTACCTGACCTTTTACTATTTCCACTTTCTATCTCTCTTTCTTTCATTATACTCTGTTTCCTCTATAACTTTTTCAAGAAGTGATTGAATATTCTTCTTTCTTATTTTTTTACTTTTGTAACTTCAAACCTCCTCCCAAATTACTGTCTTTTTCTGCCAAACAATGATCAGATATATCCTCAGTTGCTTCTCTCAAAATGATCACATCCAACAACATATATTTCCCCATTTGTTTTGCACAAGCAAAATAAAGAAGAGCCCGATCACCAGTCACTCATACTAACTCATATATATTTGAGAATACTTCATTTATTAAACCATGTTATTAGAATTATTATTTCTCTAGCAACATATAATTGCAACAACTTTTCGTCCTATTAGAACTACCCAAACAATCGTTTAGTTCTTCCCAAAGCACTTCTCTCTCTCTCTCTCTCTCTCTCTCTCTCTCTCTCTCTCTCCTTTCCCCCCCCCTCTCTCTCCCCTCCCCCCCCACAGCACATGATAGCACAGTTAGTTATAAAGAGATATACATACATATTATATATATATATATGTATACATATGTGTTGTTGTTGGTTGCTATTATTATTGGTTGTTGACACATATACATATGTATTATATATAAGATATACATATATGGATATATATATATATATATATATACATGTATATGACATGTATATATGAGTAAATAGATGTGATATATATTGCTGTTATGTTATATATATAGAGAGATATGTATATATATGGATACAGATATATATAAGATATTTTCAATTCACTTTTAATGTTCAAAAGAAATAATCTTTAAAATTTCATTTAAATTTAAAATTTACCTCCAAAAATTTCAATTCATTTAAAATGAACAAAAATTTTCCTTCTCTAATCTGCCTATAAAGAACTTCGACATCCTTATTGGCTTTATATAAGAATTAATTGTCTATAATTGATAGACATATATAAAAATATGCACATAGATATACAAGAAAGATAACTACAGAATTAAATATATATATATATATATACATATATATATATATATATATATATATATATAAATATATATATATATATATTATTATAATATTAAGTATAGTATGTATATGGTGTGCAGGTATGGTGCAGCAGCATATATATATAGCAGGTATGAGGCAGGGAGTATGTGGCGCATGGCGCGTTAGCGCAGGCGCGGCGTTATTGCTGCTATGGTAAGTATATTATATATATATATATATATATATATATATATATTATATATATATATATATATATATATATATATATATATATATATACAGTATAGCATATTATATATATATATATATATATTATAGCAGTATATATATATATATATATATATATATATATATATATATATATGAGGTATATATATGGTATATATATATATATATATACATATATATATATATATATAGGTAAGAGTGTCTAAAGCAGGCGAAGTATATATATATGGTATATATGATATATATATGTACACATAATATTATTAGAGCATATATGATATATATATATATATTATTAATAATATTATTATAATAATATTATAATAATAATATTATTAATATAATATTATTATTATTAGATATATATATATATTAATATATTAATATGATATATATTAATATATACATTATATTATTATATATTATGATGATGATATGAATTAGATATAAAACATATATAATATTATATATATATATATGTTAAATATACACATAGATATATATATATATATTATTATTATATATATATATAATATTATATATATATATATTATTAATTTTTTACTTTTATTTTAACTTTATATAATTTTCAACAAAATAATTTCAATTTTTTTATTTATTTATTTATTTATTTATTTGTCAATTTTTTATTTGTGATTGAGTGTTTGTATCTAAAAAAGAAAAGAATAATTGCTGGTTTTGATTTTTAATTTTGTTATTTTGATAAAGTGATATAATTTTGTTCATTGTTCTTCTACCATTCGAGTTAATAGCAGGTTTTCTTTTGCTGCTTTTTTTTTATTTTGATTATTTTCATCTTTCGTTTTTTCCTTTTCAATATATGAAATAGAAAATTTTTTATTTTTATTTTTTAAATTGCAAGCATGAATAGTAAGGTTGAAGCTCATTAATTGACATGATTTTCTGTTTCTGTTTCTCTCTCTCTCCATATATATATATATATATATATATTATATATATATATATCGCTTCATAGCAGTTATATATATATATATATATATATATATATATATATATATATATATATATATATATATATATATATATATATATATATATATATATATATATATATATATATATTGAATCACATGGTCGTCAAACTCCATAATCTTGTTTCCTCTATTTCCTCCTATAATCTTTTTTAAATCTATTTTACTTAATACCAATAACACTTTTCTTTGTAGAAAAGGTCAGAATCTTTCTGACTCCTCTTCTTCAAGCTCATTTTATCATTTTTAAAACTGGCAACTCCAGCATATCTTCTAGCAACTTCAGTTTACTCTTAGGTTCTTTCTTCTATTCTAGTTTCATCTGATGAATATAGTGTCTTACCATCTGCTAAAGATGAAATTCATCGATTACGCATCAAAAACTTTGTTCCCTCATCTTTCTACCCAACGTAACATCTATATAATTGTATATAACATCTGACATAACTGTATATATAACAGCTATATAACTGTATATAACATATATATATATATATATATATATATATATATATATATATATATATATATATATATATTATATATATATATATATATATATATATATATATATAACTGTATATAACATCAATATAAATGTATATCACATCTATATAACTGTATATAACATCCGTATAACTGTATATAACATCTATATAACTGCATATAACATATGTATATAACTGTATATAGCATCTATATAGCTGTATATAACATCTACATAACTGCATATAACATCTATATAACTGTATATAACGTCTGTATAGCTGTATGTAGCATCTATATAGCTGCATATAACATCTATATAACTGTGTTTAACATCTATATAACTGTATATAACATCTATATAAATGTATATAATATCTATATAACTATATATAACATCTATATAACTGTATATAACATCTATATAACATCTATATAACTGTATATAATAACAACTATATAACTGAATATAACATCTATAAAACTGTTTATAGCATCTATATCACTGTATACAACATCTATATAACTTCGAAAACACAAAACTCGAACCTTGTTTGTCCTTAATATTTTTGGTGTGTCATTTTCTCGCGATCTTTCTTTAAAGGACAATTTTATCTCTCATATTAAACAAGCTTCTAAAGAGTTTAGTGTCCTGAGCAGCTTTCAAAAATTAATTCACACTAACCGAACTACTTTCTTTTTGGCAGTTGTGTCGTCCGCCCCGACATGGAGTGCGCCCCACAACATCCGTGTAAACACGTCCACACAGTTGTCAATAAAAGGTGGAGTTTAAGACACCCGCCTCATCTGCTATTCCGCTCCATTCTGACCCTCTCCAATTTCATTCCGCTTGTCGAAATGTTGCGTCACTCTCCTCATACTAAACATTATTACAAAGGAAACTCCCTTTTCGAACTCTCCAGTCGTATACCTCCTCCTTTGAAGAGTTCTTTTGCGACATGTTTTTTTTTAACACAATCTCATCCATTAATTATTATCTGCCTAGTTTCATTACCCCAGACTTAACCACTATCCTCGATGTTACAAGAACTAAACTGGCAAAGTCAAACAAACTGCTTTTTATAATTTATTCTATTTTCCTATAACTTGAGCACTTTTAAAAAAATATCAATCCTCACACATATATATATATAGTATATATTTATATATATATATATATATATATATATATATAGCAAAGAATATAGTATATAGCAGCATATATATATATATATATATTTGTTATGCTATATATATATATATAAATATATATATAGTGTATATATATATATATAGTTATATATATATATAGCATATATATATTATGTTGTTATATATATATATATATATATATAGATATATATAGAAGATATATATATATAGTTATATTACATTATATATATATATATGCTAAGTATATATATATATATATTGTTATATATATATGTATATATATATGTTGTTATATATATATGTTGTTATTAAGTTAAGTTAAGGTTGTTATATATATATACTTACATATATATATATATTATATATATATATGTTAATATATATATATATATTATTATTATTATTATATATATATATATATGGTGGTGTTATATATATATTATATATATATATATATATATAGAGTTATGCGGTTTATATATATATATATATAGCATAGTATATATATATGTATATATATATATATATATAGCAGTTATATATGTTATATATATATATATAGTTTATATATATATATATATATATATATATATATATATATATATATATATATATATATGAAAGAAAGAGTGTTTATAAATATATAGATATGTATATGTATGTAGTAGTACATATATATATGTTACTATATATATATGTTAAGCTATATATATATTTAAGAGCAGCAGTATATATATATATATATATACTGTAAATATATATATATATATATATATAGCAGCAGCAGTATATACATATATTATATATATATATTAAGCATTATGTTGAGCAGCAGCAGCAGTTATATGCTATATACATATATATATAGCAATATAATACATATATATATAGTATATATATATATATATATATATATATATATATATATATGTTGTTATTATATATATAGAAAGATATATGTATATATATATATATATATATATATATATATATGTAAAAAGCATATATATATATGTATATATATATTAAGTTGTTTTAGTTATTATATATATATATATATATATATATATATATATATATATATATATATATATATATATATATATACTAAAAAATCTAAGAAAGAATGATCCAATCCTTCCCATTAGACAAAACGAAAGAAAAAAAATGATATTTCGTCTGGAACAAGAAAGTTAGATTGAAAATAAGAAAAATAACTATTAACACAAGCCGCCACATAAATTTTCTTCAAACGAGAAGCCATGCGACTAAGGATTTAAAATTTATTTAATATACCTTTTAAGCAAGACAATAGCTATTTAAACAATGTTGTCGGAAGAAAAATTGTTTTTGAAAAAAAATGCATAAAACAAAAGTAATATATTTCTTTTCTTTTTCTTTGATCTTTTTTTTTTTTATTTTAAATGTAGCTTCATAAATTTAACGAGAGTTCTCGTGGTATTTATTTCAACTTAAAGGTTTTTTTTTCGCCTTTTAAATCTCCTGACAATAATAACAATGATTACAAAGAAGCGATGCTATATTATTAGAAAGTTCAAACTCTTGAACTTTTTTACACTCTCTCTCTCTCTCTCTCTCTCTCTCTCTCTCTCTCTCTCTCTCTCTCTCTCTCTCTCTCTCTCTCTCTCTCTCTCTCTCTCTCTCTCTCTCTCTCTCTCTCTCGGAAATATTAAAAATCTCTCTCTCTCGTGCTTTCCTACTCTCTCTCTCTCTCTCTCTCTCTCTCTCTCTCTCTCTCTCTCTCTCTCTCTCTCTCTCTCTCTCTCTCTCTCTGTCCTCCTCTCTCTCTCTCTCTCTCTCTCTCTCTCTTTCTCTAAGGCTCTCTCTCTCTCTCTCTCTCTCTCTCTCTCTCTCTCTCTCTCTCTCTCTCTCTCTCTCTCTCTCTCTCTCTCTCTCTCTCTCTCTCTCTCTCTCTCTCTCTCTCTCTCTCTCTCTCTCTCTCTCTCTCTCTCTCTGAACTTACAGTCCTGACGGTATCCGACCCCTGATCTCAAATCTTGCTCTTTTGAGCTTGCTCTCTACCTTGGAAAACTATTTTGCTTATACTTACATCAACTTCAACCATTCCTTCTTGTGAGTAGTGTACACTTATTCAACTTGTACCGAATAAGGGAAACCTTTCCAAACTAGTAACTATCGTCCAATTGCCTTAGACTGAGTACTTTCCAAAGTTTTCGACCCACATCCTTAACAGGAAGAATTTGAAGAATCTTCAAATCTACAAATCTTCAAATCTTATCTCTAATCGTCAATATGGCTTTCGTAAGAAGCTCTATTCACGCGATCTTCTTCCCCATCTCTCTGACTCTTAGAACTCTTTTCTTCGGTTTCTCGGTGAATCTTCTGCTGCAGGGCTGGACATGTCGTAAGCATTCGATTGAGTTTAGATCATAAACATTGTTTTCCTAAATTCCCTCTTACGGAATCCATTCTTCTCTCAATGTTCGTCTGATATCTTTCCAGGTTGTTCAAAAGCAGCTGTTGTAAACATCCATTGTTTATCCATTTAAATCTTACATTGGTGGTGTTCCTCAGGGTTCTCAACTACTTTTCTATTTTTCATTTATGGTCTTCTCTCAATTACTTTATCACTTACCCATAAACCTGGTGTTAAGAGGGTAGACTTAGAGCAATAAACCTCTAGTCATTCTGAAATTTGTAATTGGGGCATGCAAAACATGGTTCCTTTAAGCCTCAAAACTATGTTCCCACATCTTGCTACCAATGATAACATCTCCATAACACCTATATAACATCTATGTAACATAATCGAAATCACACAACTCGAACCTTGTTTGTCCTTAATATTTTTGGT
>JABUQX010068276.1:0-2500 GCA_015478945.1 Trachelipus rathkii | reverse complement strand
TGGTTGTTACATATGGTCCATCTGAGGGTAATGTTGAAGATAGTGCGATTTTCTGGGATAATCTGAATGATGTTTTGGATGGTGTGAGTAGGAGCTTCAGATTGATTGTGTTGGGTAACCTAAATGGTTGGATAGGTGATCAAAAAAGGGATGGTATAACAGGTGACTTTGGGGTGTCGGGAAAAAATGAGATTGGTAACAAATTGATTGATTTCTGTGAGGAGAGAGGTATGAGTGTAAGTAATACTTTCTTTAAACGCAAGAGTATTCCTAAGCATACTAGAGTTTATGTAGGTAAAGATGGTATCGGAGTGAAAAGTATGATTGATTTTGTGTTGGTGAAGGAGATGTTGAAGTATGTGTTGGATGTTAAATCAGTGAGGGGGTTATGAATGGCATTATCGGATTATTATATTGTTTTATGTAAAATTAAGTTAGTGAAGGCTTATGGAGAGGAAGGTGATAAGGAAGGAAGTGGGTAGAATTAAGAGTGAGAAGTTAGGTGAACAAAGAAATAAGGATAAGTATTTAAAAACCATTTCAAATAGATCAGTTGAATGTGAGCAAGTTGAAAACTGAACATACCTGGTGCTAAAATGAATGAAGCGTGTTGTTAGTAGTGCAAAAGTAGTATGTAGATGTGCTAAAGTAGGAAGTAAGAATGTTAACAGTGAATGGTGGAATGAAGAGGTGATGCAAGCAGTTAGTAGAAAGTGTGATTGAATGTAGTTAAAAGCCAATGATGAGGTTTCAAAAGAAAGATGTTTGGAGTTATATAAGGAGAAAAAAAAGGAATACTAAAAGATACATACGTAGGAGGAAAATAAAGAGGTACATGAAGAGCTTGGAAGGAGGATGAATAGGGGCTTACAAGGGAATAGGAAGTTCTTATGGAAGGAAGCGCGAAAGGTTAAGAATGAGAATATGGGGAATCTGCTTAGGTTTATGAATAGGGATGGTCCTTTCGTAGCTGCTAAAAGATACATACGTAGGAGGAAAAAAAGAGGTAAATGAACAGCTTGGAAGTACTATAAATAGGGATTTACAAGGGAATAGGAAGCTCTTATGGAGGGAAGCCCGAAAGGTTAAGAATGAGAATATGGGGAATCTGCTTAGGATAATGAATAGGGATGGTCCTTTCGTAGCTGATGAAATGGATGTGAGAAGAGTTAGGAAGGAACACTTCGAAAATCTGCATAACATTGGCAGTAATGAAGAGGTGATAGTGAAAGTGTATGGGTTTGATGGTCCAAGAAGGAATAGGTATTTTGGGGATGAGATCATTAGTAAGGAGGAAGTAATGGATAGAGAGAGAAAATTGAAGAATGGCAAGTCTGCAGGTATAGATGAAATTACTGGTGAAATGATCAAGAACGGAGGCGAGATGGTGATTGAGTGGATTTGGAAGTGTGTAAACAAAGCGTTTATGGAGGGTATAGTTCCGAGAATTGGAGGAGAATAGTAATAGTACCCTTATATAAGGGTAAGGGGGATAAGGGTATCTGTAGGAATTATAGGGGAATAAGTTTATTGAGTGTTGTAGGAAAGATAGATGCTGGCATTTTGGTCGAAAGAGTGCGTCGATTGACTGAGGGACTGAATGGTAAAGAACAAGGTGCGTTTAGAAGTGGTAGGGGATGTGTGGATCAAATCTTTACATTGAAACAAATTATTGAGAAAATGAGAAAAAAAAGAATAAATTGTATTTAGGTTTTATGAATTTGCAACAGACGTATGATAGGATTAATAGGGAAGCTCTATGGCGGGTGTTAGTGATTTATAGCGTTGGCGGTAAGGTTCTGAATGGAATCAAAAGTATGTATGACGATAGTGAAGTGTGTGTAAGAATAAATGGAGTCGAAAGTGATTGGTTTAATATTAATAGCGGAGTGAGGCAGGGATGTGTTACGTCTCCTTGGTTATTCAATTTGTATATGGATGTGGTTATGAAAGAATTAGATTCGGGGGTGGCAGTGGAAGGTGTTAGAATGATAAGGAATGGAAGAGAGTGGAGGGTGCCCTACCTATTTTTGGTTTGGTGCGACTAATCTGGAGAGAGTTTTAGAAGATTGTTATAGGGATTTGGCAAGGTGTGCAAAAGGAGTGGTTTGAAAGTAAACGTATATAAGAGTAAGGTTATGGCTGTGAGTGAGTACAGTCCTCGGTGGGAAATTATATTGGATGGTGAGCAACTGGAACAAATGTTTGAGTTTACATGGCCCTTGGTGGGCCATAACCATCCCCCTCACAAAACTCCGCCATTCACTCCTATTATGCACCTTTCTTCTCGCCTCTGCCAAACACACATATCTCTCCTCCAGGCATTCCTTTTCTGACACAATCCACTTCTTCTTCGGTCTCAGAGCCGGTCGATCCCAGCACACTCCCCACTATACATCCGCTTAACAAACCAACTATTATTCATCCTTTCCACATGACCAAATCATCTCAACGTACTTTCATTTATTCTCTCATTTAACCCTTTCACACAACTCTCTAA
>JABUQX010068275.1:15000-17500 GCA_015478945.1 Trachelipus rathkii | reverse complement strand
ATTGCAAGTATTGCAGGGGATGTGATATATACAGCTTTGGGGGAGATTTTCTTTTCGTTTTGGGGGTTTGAGAATGTTTTTTTAAGGTGATGTTATTTGATGGAATGAGGGTAATATTTTTTGGTAATATTTGTTTTAACGAATATAATGGTAATTGAGGAATTAGTAAAAAGGAGGTGTTGCTATTTTTCGGGGGAAAGGTGCTATAGTACCTCTTTTTTGCTTTGTATATAGTTTGGTGCGAATGTTGTCCATATATATACTTAGGATATAAAAATATATATATATATATATATATATATATATATATATATATATATATATATATATATATATATATATATATTATATATATATATATATATATATATATATTTTATATATTATATGATTATTATATATTTATATATTAAAAAGAAAAAACATATATATATATATTATATATATATATATATATATATATATATATATATATATATATATATATATATATATATATATATATATATAATTTTTTTTTTATTGTGGATGTATTTAGTTTCTTGTGCTAAAAGAGGGGGAGAGCATATACGAAAGGCATGGAGAAATAGAGATGACAGAACAGCTAATTTTGTGTTTGGGGAATGATTAGATAGCCAATGTATATAGTTGGTGTGAATGTTGGTTTTCTATATATAGTAAATTGCAAGTGATTGTTATTCCATGTGATTAAGGTATCGAGGAAGGGGATAGAGTTGTTGGAAGGCATTTCTATCGTATACTGAACTGAAGGATGAATAGAGTTAATATAGTTTAGGACATCATTAGGGTTGGTGTTGTGAGGGAGGGAGACAAAAATGTCATCTTCATATCTAATCCATAAACTATTGTTTAATAAAAGGTGGGGTAAAATATGATAAAATTCTGTTAGTTCCATATGTTACTGAGTATGGAAGACAGTGGGGATCCCATACTCAGGCCGAAAGTTTGTTTGTAATATTTGCCATTAAAATGAAAGAAGTTATGTTGTAATGAGAGATTAATGAGATGTTTTAATATATGAAACGAGAAGGCCAATCTCTCATTACAATATCAAGCTAATCCAGTCCCTTAGCCCGGCTAATAGAAGCAACCGGCTCCTGGCCTCAAATCTTCCCGGCCCCGGCAAAATTCCAGCCCCGGTCGGTCCTTCAACTACAATAATCTTGTGCTTCTCTGCTACTGCTCTCCTAACAGAACAGATTTTCACGCCTTTTCGAATATCTTACTACTACCACGAGACTGGCATCTTCACCACGCTGGTATATCATTTAGGGGATCAATGTATGACAAGACACTGAATGGTTTGGGGTCCTCTCACGTTCGATCGAGGGAGAGGCCAACTATCTCGTTACTCCTCAACGATCTGCAAAGCGCCAAACAAAGAACCGACACACATTCCGGATCGTCCTAACCAATTCTTGAACACACTTGACCTATATACACCACTTTCGCTCCTATCGGTAAATCTGACCACAACCTTATATCTCTTAATTTTAATACTTTCTCTCCAACAGTTCCATCCTGCCCTATGCGTTTTTTCTGGCATTTTGATCGGTTAGCGGGGCTTGCGTCGCTTCTACGCTAACTATAATTGGAATGACTGCTGGTCTCTGGTGACGCCTTCACTTCACGATAAGGTGGGAGCTGTAATCGTTGATGGGATGAGCAGGTTCATTCCTTCTTCGACTAAATCTTTCTCTCCTCATAATCCATGGTTCGATCGTGCTTGTTCTCTGGCCATTCAGGCTAGAGACAGTGCGTATCGGGAGTGGAAAAATTTTCGTTCTCCTATCACTCTTGCTAATTTTCATTCAGCTAGAAATCGTTGCAGGGATACTCTTCGACGAGTAAAGCGGGCTTTCATCAAACGAAAGTGCGCTAACCTCCTTGGTTCTCCTACTGACAAATCTTTCTGGCCTCTTGCCAAAAACATCTCTAACAACTTCTGTAAATCATCCTTTCCTCCTCTTATTCGCTCTGATGGTTCTGTTGCTAATTCTCCAACTGAAAAGGCCAATCTCTTCGGCCTCCTATTTTCCTCTAACTCAACCCTCTAATTCCTCATCCTCTCCTTCTCCTCTCAGGTGTCCTATGCCTTTGCCTGTGATTACATTCGATCGGGTGCATGGGCTCCTGAAATCTACGAACGTTAGGAAGGTGGGTGGCCCGGATGGCATTCCTCCCCGAGTTTTGAGGGAGTGTGCTTCCGTGCTATCCCCGTCCCTCGTTCAACTATATTCTCTATGTCTCAATACTAACACTTTCCCTCAGTGTTGGAAGCACGCACATGTCCAACCGATTCCGAAAAAAGCCGCTCTGATCCTTCTAACTATCGCCCTATAGCTCTGATCTCTTGTATTCTATCTAAGATCTTTGAAACCTTCTCAACTTCATTTCTTAGATCATCTGAAATCTCATTCACTTCTTTCCGATCGCCAGTACGGCTTTCGGCGCTCGAGGTCTACTGGCGATATACTTT
>JABUQX010068275.1:0-7500 GCA_015478945.1 Trachelipus rathkii | reverse complement strand
ATCATTTTTGTAATTTTCGCTGATCGTTTTTCAACATTTTCTTCAAATAAGAATTTATATATATATATATATATATATATATATATATATATATATAGTATATATGGTATAATAAGTATGCTATATATATATATATATTATTGGTTGACTGGGTTATTATTATATAGTATATATATATATATATATATATGCATATATATATATATATATATATGGTCAGCTTTTCGATTATCCGTCATATGTATCTTAAAAACTATTAATGAATACATTATTGAAATGTTATCGACTTAGTATGGAAAAAAAAAATCTCAAAACTACAATAGCTACAGGGGAAAAGGAATACATTTTTGGAATCCTGGTAAATTTAGTTAAAGAAAACAAAAATAAATAAAAAATATTAATAATAATATATATATGAGAAAGCCTGGTTGAGACCTTTATACAAGTTACTCAAGAAATAATAGACTCTATTTAAATTTGTTTTTGTTTAATAGTGATTAATCTATGTATATGGGTATACCATAACTTGATGGTAGGAGTTGGGGTCTCTACCTTCCGGGGAGCAAAACCCATGGTAGACTGTTCTGCCTGGGAGTGGCCTCTTGAACCACCGTCTGGTATTTGGGTGTCGTGGGGGTTCCTCCGCCCCCCCCTACGGGGTATGGAAAACGTCCCTCCTGTGTTCCCGTCGGCTCGAGCCCCTACATTGCCGTGTAATACCTTTACAAATAATGTATATATATATATACTATATCCTGCTGGTTTGAGTCTCCAAAAAAAAAATATACTTTTGCTTAATTTTTTACATTTTCCTAACTAAAATTTTTGTGATCTGTGCAAATATTCTTTCCATGTAGCTATTAAAGCTTTTGAGAAATATATATTTTTTTTTACATTTTCTGCACCTAGTAATTTCTTCCCACCAGATTTCAAATGATGTATTCTTTTTCCCTCTAGTTATTAGAAGTGGAGATATGGATTGGTGACTCTAGAGGCTGGTATATATATATGCTATATATATATATATATATATATATATATATACAGTATATATATATATATATATAGTTATATATATATATATATATATATAATATAGTATATATATATATATAGCACATATAGATAGTATATATATATAGCAGCACCCCTTATACAAGAACCACGAGCCGCCATCACTTTCACCACTGTTAACTCTTCCACGCACACTGCGAAAGTTTGAAAATTAAAATATATCCTATAAGTTTAACATTTATATAAAGATATACGCCTCGCTGTCAAAAATTGATGTTGCCATAAAGAGGTTCTTTTTAAATTTTCGAAACCATGTTTATTTTGCACTAATTTATTAATTATTTTGAATGATGCAGAGTTAATAATATTATGGAAAATGGAAGTTAGTGTTGATTATTTCCTAAAAACAAACTTTAGAAATACAATATTGATCAGGCTTTAGGTGAATCTCATAAAACGCTTATTAAAAAACATAACGAAGAAGTTGACGAAAATCGCCAGATTATGAGAAGGCTAATAGACTGTGTAATTTTTCTTGGTAAACAAGAATTGTCATTCAGAGGACACAATGAAAGTTCCTCTTCTTTAAATAAAGGTAATTATGTTGAACTTCTTTCTCTCCTTAATACATATTATTACATATATATATATACATATTATATTATTATTATTATTATACATATTATATATATATAGATATATTAAGTTATTATTATTATTATTATTATTATTATTATTAATATTATATATATATACATATATATATGTATATATATATATATATATATATATATATATATATATATATTTATTATTATTATTATTATTATTATTATTATTATTATTATTATATATATTATATATATATTATATATATTATTATATATATATATATTTTATATATATATATATATATATATATATATATATATATATATATTATATATATATAGGCTTTATATTATTGCTATTATTATATATTTATATATATATATATATACATATACACATATACATATATATATATATATATATATATATATATATATATATATATATATCTTGCCTACCATATGAAAACATCTAGCTACGCATTGATATATATATATATATATATAGGCAGCATATATATATATATATATATATATATAGATATATATATATATATATATATATATATATATATATATTAGAAGACTTAAAATTATGGAAAGATGAGTAATGTTTCTCCGTTGGCTAAATCATAAAATTCTGGATTAATTGTCTATCCTGGATCAAAGGGATGAGTGTGGCAGCCGCGAGACGTGCTAGTTTTCATCTGCACTGGTTTTGATTCTCGACGATCACTGACCAGAATTGAACGCCGTATTATATATAGCATATATAGTTATATATATATATATATATATATATATATATATTATATATATATATATATATATATATATATATATATATAGGTAAGAACAATTAAACTCCCCTTATTGGGTTTCGAGCACCCTCGCAGTTGGTATGCCAAGCGTGTTACCACTAGACCAACGAGAGGCTAAAAGGAAATCCACCATTTTTCTCTGAAAGATTACTATCTTCCCAGAAGAATAAGGCAAGTCAATCTTGACAGTGACCTCTGGCAGATCTCCCCGCCCCCACTCGGGTCAAGGGTCACACAGGGTGCCACTGGGGAGTAACGGAGACTAGTAAATTTAGGAACTTGGCAACAACGCTCACAGTTCGCAAAATGGTAAGGAACACTGAATCTCCCTTGTTAGTTCAAAACTGCACCCGTAGTTAGATGTTGCGGGGAAACAACACCAGAATCAACGAGAAGAAAAGAAACGCACCATTTTCTTCTTCTGAGTATCACTCTTCCAGAAGAGCACATGTCAATCTTGACAGTGACCTGGCAGATCTCCCGCCCCCACTGGGTCAAGGGTCACGAGGTACAATGGGAGTAAATTGGGTATCAGTAACAAACTTAGGAACTGGCGAACAAACGCTCACAGCCTCGGTGTGTCGGTGAACAATTAAACTCCCTGTTGGTCAACCCCACCCGCACAGAGCAGCAAGCTACCACTAGACCAATGAGAAAATAAAGGAAATCCACCATTTTCTTCTGAAAGATTACTTTCTTCCCAGAAGAACAGCAAGAAGCCACCCTTGACAGCACCTCTGGCAGATCTCCCCGCCCCCACTCAGCCTAAGGCCCAGTGGTGCTGCCTGGGAGTGAACTGGGATTTAGGGCCAAACTGAACTGCTAAACGCTCATAGCTCTGCAAAATGGTGGTTAACAATTAAACTTCCTGCTGGGTTTTCAAACCCCACCTGTGGAAGAGAGGCTGGCAGGTTACCAGCCAACGAGAGGCAAAGAATCACCATTTTTCAGATTACTCTTCTTCCAGAAGAGTCTACGCAGCCAACTCATGTGACCTTCGGCGATCTTCCGCCCCACTGGGGTCAAGGGTCGCCACAGGGCAAGTACTGGGAGTACCAGATTAGCAATTAGCTTTAGAATGTTAATAGCGCAGCTCGCAAGAATACAACTTCCAGCTTGAATATACCTCGCAGCAGGTGGCGTTGCGTGGTACACATTTGGGCCTAACGACACAATACTTGCTCACCTATACACCCTGAAATACTTCTTCCCAGAAGAATACGGCAAGTCAATCTTGACAGTGACCTCTGGCAGATCGTTGGTCTAGTGGTAACACGCTTGGCATACTAACTGCGAGGGTGCGGGTTCGAAACCCAATAAGGGGAGTTTAATTGTTCTTACCATTTTACGAACTGTGAGCGTTTGTTAGCAGTTCTAAATTTGTTACTGATACCGTTACTCCCCGAGTAGCACCCTGTGTGACCTTTGACCCGAGTGGGGGCGGGGGGATCTGCCAGAGGTCACTGTCAAGATTGACTTGCCTTATTCTTCTGGGAAGATGAAAATCGTGGATTTTCCTTTAGCCTTCTGCTAACGAGTGGGAAATATCGCCGGGCACAATAACTGCGAGGGTGCGGGTCTGAAACCCAATAAGGGGAGAGTTTAATTGTTCTTACCATTTTACGAACTGTGAGCGTTTGTTAGCAGTTAAACGTTACTGATATATATAAGAGGTATATATATATATTATATATGAGCATATACAGGCATATATATATATGATTTATATATGAGATATATATATATGCATATATATATAGCATATGATATATATATATATATATATATATATGATATATATATAATATATATGATATATATATATATAAATTATATATATGATATATATATATATATATGGTATATATATATGATATATTATGCAGGAAGTTCTTTTCCTTGTCTTATACGCTGGTCATATCTGACTATATACGTTTCACTTCTGATTCGTCAAACTGATCGTCGCCAAAAGCTGACCCGTCATTATTGAATAATTCTTCAAGTTATTCTTTAAAAACATTTTATTACTCTCTTTATAACATTATTTATATATATATATATAGTATAGTATATATATATATATATGGTATATGAAGATAGGTATATATATATTATATGAGATATGTCAAATATATTGTTGCGTAAAAAAAATAAATAACAAATACTATTTTAGATGCAATAAGTTCAAAAAATCTCAGATCGCCCACTCTTCGGCAATGACGATTTGATCGCAACGTTTATATATCCTAAATAAACTTAATAATTATAACAATACTATCATTTTAAGAATTGTTAAAGTTTAGTCGATAGATTACTGTAAGAATAAAGAAGTTGTATTTGGTTAGCTAGGTTAGGATTAGGTTAGCGAAGAGTTGAAGTTAGGTTAGCTAGGTTAGTTAGAAGCTAGGTTAGGCTAGGTTAGGGGTTAGGTCAGGTTAGGTTAGTTAGTTAGATTAGGTTAGGGTTAGGTTAATTAGTTAGGTTAGTTATGTATCTTTAAAATATGTTTAAATTATATCTCAAAATATGTATTTAAAATAGTATATTTGCTTCTTTACTGTGATTACGCAATATATTCTAATATCTCTGACATAATTTCATGTAGGATTATATTATATTCATGGAAAGAAAAATCTAATAAAACACAACTTTTTCTTATTATCTATTATTTTAAAAATGTTGTGAAGTTTCATCTTACGCTTTGAGTTACGCTCAAATAGCATTAGGCTTTAAGCTAGGCTAACAGTAGTCCAAGTTCAATAATCGTCAATAAATACTGTGTATATTTTTTAAATTCGAAGTAAGTTTTAAAGCCCTGAAAAGAAGACTTTTTATAAATTATAAATAATAATGCATTGACGCAGTTAATGTATAGCATTTGAAGTGTTAACGTGTTATTAATTAAACCATATATTTAGGAAAATATTGAATAATTCCTGTAGTTATTTAACATTTAAATTAATAATTAATTTATGAAGACCGAATTAATATGAAATATATTTATAGCTAAAAACTGATTCGTCAAACTGATCGTCGCCAAAAGCTGACCCGTCATTATTGAATAATTCTTATATATATATATATATATATATTATTATTATTATATATTGCTATATATATATGGTATATATATATATATATATATATATATATATGGTCGTTGATCTGTATTGCAAGTGACATTTTCTGCATGTAACTTTAAAACTATAACAGCTACACGAAAATAAATATCATTTTATTAATCAGGAGACATTTAAACCCTGAAATAAAAAAATTATTTTTAAAAAATTTAAAATTCAAAAAAAAAAAAAAAAAGTTTTTTGAGAATATGAATGTTTGTACTCCGAGGGAGCGCGCAAAGTTGCCAAATGTTGATTTTTTTTTCTTTTTCACTAAAGAATACCCCACGGGTAAACAAGAACGATGGATCAGAGTTGGGTTTCTCGGTTTACTGGGGACGACGGGGAACTTCGTCCCCTCTGTCCTCCGTCATTTGAACCCCTAAAAAGGAAGTTGTTGGTGCAAACAACATTTTCCAGAGCAAATAAAACAAAACACTATTTGGCAACTCTTGCTGTATTAATGCAGAAACATATTTGATGAGAAGGCGCTTAAGCCAGACCTCAAGATTATACATAGGTGTTAGTTAAATATTTGAATGTACATTTTTTTTTAGTCGTTGATAAATTGGTTTTATTAACCCAAAATGATATATTTTCGTGTAGCTGTTATAGTTTTAAAGTTACATGCATGTGTCTTGTAGATGCTAATACGAGATATATATAAATATGCATATATATATATATATATATATATATATATATATATATATATATATATATATATATATATATATATATATATATATATATATATATATATATATATATATATATATATATATATATATATATATATATATATATATATATAAGTATATATATATAAATATATATATAAATATATATCTTTATAAATTAGATATATATTTAAGATTAATATCTTCTCACAATTGTATATATATATATATATATATATATATATATATATGCTATTTATATATATATATATATATATATATATATATATATGATATATGTATATATTTACTACCTGCATAGGAAAGAGAATACGAAGCCTTTCCATACGTATTGCTGAGCATAAAGGTATTTCATTTAGAACTCTAGACCATTTACATCATCCCCCCTATTCAGCTATAAATGCTCATTCTCTTCAGGAAAACGACCATATACAGGATACGAATTTTGGAATATTGTCCCAAACTGAGGAACCCGATCTCCAGTTGTTAGAATCCTTGTATATTTGTCACCTCAAAGTGACCTTAAATGAAAATCTAAGCTTTAACAGTCTTTTAATACTGAAGTGAGATTTTGTTTAAAATTTTATCTTAACCATATATTATTGTAATCATTAATTTATCTATATGGTTTATTTATTTCAACTTTATATTATTTTAACTTTTAATTAATTTCATTATATATTATGTTTAAAATTTCACTAAATGCGTATTGTGTTCTGAAATGGTTTTAAATTCTGTAAACTGATAATAAATAACGACTTTCAGAAAATTGTCTAAATTCTTTTTGGGTTATAATTTCGCTATTATATGATATGATATATATGCATATATATATATGAGAGAGGCAGGATATATATATAAGGGGCAGAAGTATAGGTATAGGTATATATATATATATATAGTATATATATATATATATATATATATATATATATAGATTAAGCATGTTCTTATATTCGTAAATGGAAATTTATTTAGAATATATAAGAAATAATAATATCAATACGTAGGAAAATGATAAAAAAAAAATAAAAAAAATAAAACACAGCCAAAACTTAGTACTTCTGCGGTACTTTGCAATTTTCACTATAACAATTGTTTTAGAACCAGGCTAAGTATTGGGCATCTAAAACAATGGCAGTCCAAGCCTGATATATATGAAGTGCACGAAAAACGCGGTGCGTTTACGATAATGAAACGTTAAAATCCATAAACGAACTGAACGAAGTACACG
>JABUQX010068274.1:2500-39532 GCA_015478945.1 Trachelipus rathkii | reverse complement strand
CTTAGACAGCGCAGCACCTTCTGTACGAATGATGCAAGCCCTATTAGAAAAACCAATTTACCATTGAAAGGGAGATACCGCCACAGGATAAACATACGGCTTTTCTCAGTTGCATTCAGCCGGCAGTAGAAAGTCGTCAATTCGACAATGTATCTCTGGATTATTGATCGCTGAAGTGACTCTGCGATGGTAGAGGCCACGGTTGGTAAAATGGCTACTCCCAACTTACCAAAACCTTGAATATTCGTCAAAAAACCTGCGCGCAGCACATTCAAACAACATTAGTGAAATGGTTAGGACTTAGGAGCCATTCGGAAAAGATGATAAGAAAAAAAATTTCACCGATGAATCAGGAGCTGTGTTAAAAGTAAGCTAATCAAATGCTGAGGCAACCTGGGACTTGATAATGGAAACTATACCACCTCGATTGTGGTACTTGGTAGGGCAGCAGCCATCCGCAAGCAACCATCCAGCAAACAATTCACGGAGCTCTGGAGGAAGATCTTGAATAATTCCGTATTCTGGATTTCTATAACCTCTTCTTCTTGGTTATTACGTTTGCTACTTGGAAAAATACCACGCTGCTTATGTGCATTAGACAATCTACATCCATTTTCCACCATGCTAAACTCAATAACAATCGTGAGTTAAAGGAAAAGACCGAGCTTCCATTTTAAGTCTTTTACCACTTAGAAGACATAGAAGAAGAAGAAGAGCTAGAACTTGGTACAAAATTTGGAAGGACAAGGAGCACCTAGTAGTTGGAAGACACTAAAAAGATCTTGCTGTCTCGCCGAAGTCGTAAAGGAGACAGAAACCTTTCTTTCCTGCGTCGAACGAAAAGGCTTTGATGATACTACTCGCCCAGCCATGCACCACACAGAAAGCAGTAGAGTCTCTCTTTAGGTAATCTTGACGAAGGGATCAAGACTGTGGCTTCTAAGTAATATATGGAAGATGACAGGCTTAAAAGGTTGGCTATGATGATGTTGCACAGGAAAATTTGTTTGGTCAATTTATGATTAATTTTATTTCCCAAAACAGAGTGATAAAATTGCCTTAAACCCAAGGAATTTACTTTTTAAATTATTCAATTTTGCAACTGCCTCTTATTATTGTGAATCTTTCCATCAGTTGCTTATTGTATTTTGACACACATTCTATTGTTTTAATAAAATATTTAATTTTTAATATTAACATTTAATTATCCATAAAAATGTTTCTAGTATTATGTCTTTCTTATATATATATAAATATATATATATTATATATATATTAATATATATATATAATATATATATTATATATATATATATATATATTATATATATATATATATATTATTACTATAACATAGTATATATATACTCATATATATAAAATGAGGGTAGGGGGACGTGGTTCAAACTCCTCCGCGTTAAGCAGTTGGGGAGGTTTATCTACCAGGGGCACAGAATTAAAACTCTGACTGCGAACAAACGTGGTGGCGCGGTTTGGGATAAGCCCGGCCTTCAGTTCGTTTTTCCTGTTGGCCCGTTTACCCCCCTGGCATAGGGAATAAAGCACGTTAAAAAGAAGTTAAATATATAATATATATGTATATATATAAATATAATATATATATCATTATATATATATATAGTATAATATATATGATTATTATAATATATATACATATAATATATTATATATAATATATATTCTATCTAGTATATATAATATATATATATATAATATATATAATAAACTATATAACTAATATATATATATTATATATATATATATATTATATTATATATGATAAGCTTATAAAATTTAAAACTGCCCCCCTAGCTTTGGAAGCTGACACCCATATATACTATATATATAATACTAATATATATATATATATATTCATTATATATATATAATATATATATATATATATATATATATATATATATATAATATATATATATAATATCATATATAATATAATATATATACTATATTACAATAAATCTTTCTATTAAAACCTTTAACTGCCAGTAAAATTGACATTCTTAAATCTTAGCTTACCTTTTTATAAATTCTTTTAAAGTTAATTAACTAAATATTGCAGTTTATTAACTATTTCATAATTTAACATAGCAAACATTCTATTTAAAAATTAAAAATTAAAGTGGTTTTTTAAGGTAGTGCAAACTACTTATAAGTTCAGGGCCCAATTTCACCACTTAAAAATGGATATAAAATCGGAATTATCAGCCAATTTGACCCTATAAACACCCAAACTGTAGATTATTTTTGCCCTCAAAAACGTTGTTTTCTGGTGTTTTCGTTGCTTGTCAGTCTTTCTTTCAGGAGTTTTCCATTTTTCAAAAACCCTGTTTTTGACGATTTTTTCGTTAATATCAACTCCTTAGAATTATTTTCGAATGACTTCAAACTTGAAAATATGCATAGCATAAGTCCGTTATTCTACAAAGATCCCCTTTTCACGATTTTTTGAGTTTGTGTTCAGCGTTTGTCCAATTTTCAAAAACCACTTTTGTATGGGGATTTTAAAACTGAAAAATTCGCGATAATTTTTCTCCTGTTCGGGCGAAGTGGATATAAAATTTTCAGGGCGTATGTAGTCGGAAGAGATGCATTTTCTTTACTTAGATAATTTCTTTGTTATTTGCATTAGTTTATTTGTCTTAGAACAAATTTTTCTTCAAAAAAAATTTTTTTCTGGAATTTTAAAAAACAAAATTCTCTTTTCGATTATACAAAAACATATTATCGTAAGTAAAAAAGATGCAGTCTCGTCCGACTTTATAAGCCCTGAAAATTTGATGTTGATTCGGACAGGTAGAAAAAAAAAACAAGCATCTCAATATTTCACTTTTTCAAACTTTGAATTTTCGGAAAGTGAAAAACTTGATAATTATTAATTTTCTAAACTCCGATCAACATCAAATTTTTAGGCTTGTATAAACGTGGAGATGCATCTTTTCTTACTTAAATAATTTTTTTGTATACTCAGAAAGAAAATTTTTTTAAAAAATTTCCAAAAAATGTTTTTTTGAAAAATTTGTTCCAAGAAACAAATCCAAAACTACTGAGTATACAAGAAAATTATTTAAGTAAAAAAAAAGAAATATGCTATCTGCCTTCTCGATATATATTTTGCCCTGGAAAATATTCAATCTTTCCCACATTGCGACCCCAAACAAGAAAAAAAATTTTAAAAGCAATTTTTCATTTTTGAAAAAATTCCCAACAAAAAGTGGTTTAAATAATTGAACACCGCTGAGCACAAAACTCAAAACTCGAAAAAATACTTCGTGACTTTTGGCAGGGTTAATTGTTCCATATATGGCATACCTCAGTTTGAAGTCTTTCGAAAAAAAATTCTGGAGGTTGATACGAAAAATGTCAAAAAAACATGGTGTTTTTGATAAAAACTGAATATTCTGAAAGAATGAATACATAACACAGAAAAACATCAAAAAACAACGTTTTTAGAGTGCAAAAAAGTCTACCAGTTTTGGTGTTTTATAGGGGTCAAAATCGGCTGATAATTCGAATTTTATCCATTTTTAGGGGGGTGAAAATTGGGCGTAGACGAGCCCAATATTGGACCCCTTGTCCTTTTAAACATATTCTCTATTAAATTATTAAGTTTTTACCAATGTTGTTCAGTATAACTTTTCTTCTATTGACGCTTTATGATTAGCCCAAATAATTAGAAATATGGCATCCTTGAATGGCTCCTACAACACTCCTGTGGTTGGCTCCTAAATAGTGATGCAATTTTATTTTAAGTTCTCGTTTTTTTTTATTATTTTGATGGATTTTTTGACATCCTGTAGAAAACAAGAAATAGAACTCGGATTGCGAATCCGGATTAGGAATCGAGCTCCGAATCCGAATCCGTGTGTAAAAAACTGCTCGAATCCGAATCCTAATCCGAGGACCAGCACCTTTAGGATCGAAAATCCGAATCCGAAAATGATTTTTCCGTATGTGTGGTGGAAAGGCTCGAATCGATCCGAATCCGAGTCCAGCACCTTCGCGATTCGAGCCGAATCCGAATCGGATCGGAGAGCTCGAATGTTCCGCGACTTCGACTCCGATCCGGATTCGGATCGCCCATCACTGATCATATATATATAACTATATAATATTATATAAACTATTAATATATATATATATATAATATATAATATATATAGATATATATATAATAATATATATATAATATATATTATATATAATATATAATATATATATATACATTACCGGCTAATATATATTAGTAATATACATATATTAATATATATATATATATACTATATACTATATATATATTTATATATATATATAATATAGTATTTATATATATATTATTATATATAATATAATTACTCACTATCTATATAATTAGGTGATGCAAGCAGATGTCATTCTTTTCGCCATCCGCGGAGCTGATGCGGATGTTGTTTGATTTTAGATCCAGGGATTGCGGAGGGCGGATGCGCATGTTTGATATATATATATATATATATATATATATATATATATATATATATATATATGTGTATATATTTATATATATATAATATATATATATATATTATTAAAATATATACTTATATATAATACTATATATATGCCATTTAATATTTCAAGTTTTTCAGCCGCAATCTATTAATACTAATATGATTAGCAGCGGTTGCGGGACGGCTACCCAGTCTCATATGCACCCCCACCAACCTCTTTCCTCTTACCAACCTCTTTATGAAAGAGATTATACAATGGATTATATACTTTTTTGCATTAGTACTGAAATTCAAATATAGGAAGGTTATGCTTGAGAAACATCAATTTTTCCGCCTTTTCTGGTGAGAGTCTGTTTCTTTTTTCATCATATATTAGCTAGGCATTGCTAAATACTCTCTCACCTGGAACACTAGTTGGAGGACAGGACAAGTATTTCCTTGCAAGTTTACTCAAGCGTGGTGTAAACATTTTGCTTACCTTTCCACCAATGATAGGATCATCATTTGTATCTCGTCGTTTTCTTGTGATAGTTTTCAATGCAATTTCCACTAAATCTTTTGGTAATGGGTGTCTTTCTTCATCACTACTGTACTGTAGAAATTCTTCCAGTGAATCTGTTATTGATTTACTTGTAGAAAGTGTTGGTTATGTAGATTTGGTTTTTATCCTTTTAATGGGTGGCGAATTAATAGACTGTTCGGATGGAAGTTTTTCATCTTCTACACAAAGTGCGAATTTTATACTTGCTTAATTATTATTGGATTACAAACAAAACTGGCACTTTCATAACGGGGATCTAAGTAAGTTGCAATAGTCATGAAGGTCATTAATTTCCACAGAAACCAAAGAGTTTTTCTGGCTCTAGTTTTATTACATCTTTCATTTCTTTTTAAACCGTCATCATTTGAAGATGATTCAAAATACTTTCTTAGCGTTGAGATTAATTGTATTAAATCGGAGACAGAAGCTGTAGAGGCACTGATTTATTTTGTAATTTCTTCAATTGCTAGCTTTAATGCAATGTGAATATTAACTGTCATTTTCCCAACATTAGTAAAGATGTTAACTTGGAATACGAACTGGCGTACCAAAGCAAGAGGTAAATGCATCGACCTAAGATGATACTTTAGCGATGTGGTACCTCTCCCCTTTCTGGAATAATTTTTAGAGCATATTTTACACTTAGCATTCTCCTTAGAAAGCTGAATCAAAATTACTCCACACAGCTTGAACTCCATTTCTTTTCAAATGAATTTAATAATACACGAAAAAATTCAAAATATTCAATTCACAATGACAACGAAGCGGAACAAAATTTCTTTTATACAATCTTGACAATAAATATCCGCGCAACATGCCGCAGGGCAAAAGCGAGATGCGGATCTTTAATAGATGTTGCGGATGTTACCTTGCCATCACTAATGATATATTATAATATATATATATCAATATATATATACTATATATATATATATAAAGTTTATATTATATATTATACTATATATATAATATATATTTATATAATATACTAACTATATATATATATATATATATATTATATAATATATATATATATTATAATAATATAATATATTATATATATTATTATATATTAAATATAAATATATATATATGTTTAAAATTTATTCTTTCTTTTTGGAAACGGAGGAAATGTACTTTTACACAATCCACAAGGAAATTAAAAAAAGGAAGTTACCAAGCACTTTCGTGTATTTCAACACAGTTTTAACGTTACACCTTGATAATGTGTTGAAATACACGAAAAGTGCTTGGTAACTTCCTTTTTTTATTTTTCCTTTTTGGATGTGTAAAAATATATATATATATAATATATATATATATATATAGAAATTATATATATATATATATATATTATATAATATATATATCATATATATATTATTATATATATATATTTATATATATATATATATATATATATATATATATTATGGGGGGAAAAAACGTACTATTGCACACTTAATCTGTTTGATCAGGCAAGTTCCCAACAAACAAAAAATTTATTTTAAATTTGTATCTTTAACTTGTAATATAAGACTTTTAAAATATCTGAAATATTTATTTGCGTCCGCTTCTGCAAATCTAAAAAATTGTTTACTTTAATATGTTTAATAGTACTTTCTAAAATCAAAGGGAAAATAATGATGAGTTATTCTTTTTATTTATTTATTATTTTAACTTTGTATTTTGATTTATCAATTTTTATAAAAAAATATTTAATGATTTTCTCATTTACCGACATATTTTAAATATTACATTAATTTTCGTTATTCTGACCCAAATTCTTAAGCAGTTATTTATGACCTTTTCTAGGATATATATATTATGATATATATATATATAGTATATATATATATATAAATAAATTATATATATATTCATATATAATATCATATATATATATATATACATTTATATAATATTATATTATATAATATATATTAATATATATTACTATATTATATATATAGGGGAAAGTGGGGTAATGGCGTGCACCTAAAGGGAAATAATTAAAATAAAAAAAAAAGTTTAAAGAAAAATTAAAACTTAAAACTTATACTATATATATTATATATATTATATATATATATAATATATAATAAAATATATATATTATTATATAATATATTATAAATATATATATATATTTAATATAGGACTGTGCATAAAGGCGTGCACCTAAGGAAAAAATTAAATAACAAACTTTAAAATTTTAAAGAAAAATTAAAACTTTTATTATCGAAGATAATCTTAAATGAATTGAGAACAAGTAGCAGCAATTCAAAATTTAAAACTAAATTCCCCCCAAAAAATATTAACGAGTTTAGTGAATTAGTCCTTGAGCGGTATTACCCGAACATGGAGGGCAATAGCGTTCACATGGTAGGGTAATGGCGCGCAGAGTGTAAATTGTTTATTGAAGGCAATAGGATGGTGCATAGCACGATCCTGCCTTAATTCTATTATTAATTTGAACTAAAGGGAATGTTATATTCCTTTGAGGCATTTCTAATCGATGTTCCTGAAGCTACTGCATTATTGCTGCCTGCATTGTTGCTACTGTGCACGAAGCCTTTGATGTACATCGTTCCCTTCTTCTTGGCATCTGTTGATAGTGTGCATATATATATATATATATATATATAAATATATATATATAATATATATATATATATATATATATATAATATATATATATATATATATTATATATATATATATATATATATAAATTATATATATATATTCTTATTTTTGGGGTAATTCCGCTCACCCAAACGCCATTACCCCCCTTCGACATGTTTGATATTTTTTGGCTTACTTTATGGCACACAAAAGCATTTTCAAAAAACTAAATATGTGAATTAAATACTAAATGCATGTAAATGATATAAATAATAATAAAAAGTTCTAAATTAAAACGTAAAAATTGTTACCTTTTATCATAGAGAATTTAAATTTTTTAAAAGTGAAAAATAATTAAATTTGGAACATCACATCAAAGTACTCTTCGCTGCGGTCAGTCGAACTACTGGCGTCTTATATTGATGCACACGATATGGCAACACTGATACCATAGTGTAATTTCAAGCGTTTCAGGAAATACTTGGGTGAGCGGGATTGCCCTCATGAGTCGTTCATTACCCTACTTCCCCTATATTATATATCATATATATAATATATATAATATATAATTATATATATATATATATATTATATATTATATATATATATATATATAATATATTATATATATAATATATATATATTATAACAGAGGTTGGGCACGATCCGTTACTCCGTTACAAACGGAACTAGTTTTTTCAGTAAACGGGAGTAACGGACTCGTTACCTTTTTTTCATGTTAACGCTCCAAATAAGTTTCCGTTATGTTTTCTTCGTTACTTTTAGTCGTTACATTGTTGTTGTCGACTTTTCTTGAATGTTAATAATAAGCCAATGACCACTCCATCAAGCTAAAAAATCCTTTTATAATATATAATTAAATATATATATATATATCATATATATATATATATATATATTATATATTATAGTATATAAATATTATATATATATATAATATATATATATATTTTCTTTTTTTTGAGTGAGTGTACAGGAGCCACCCACTGCGCACAAAAAAGCGGCAGATAATGAGTCCAGAAAACCAACTACGGGGCAACTCCTAAACAGAACGCACGAAAACGGGAATGCAAGTATTTAAATCCTATAGAGCAGAGTCAATTCCCGAAGGAAAGCAAAAATCGCGTCACGTGGAAATGAAGTGATTCTGACAATATATATGAGAGGCGGGACTGGACAGGTATGGTGTGTAACAAGGGGAAAAACCGGTCTCTGGAAGCCGCAAGAGCCACACAATCCACGAAAAGATGGCGTACCGAAAGTAGGAGACACTGGGAACGGCAGAAAGGACATAAAAGGGGATGCTCCCTTGCCATAAGACAACTTTGTATTATATTAGTATGGAAAATTGGCAAACGAGCCAGGGCCACCTCCTGGAGCCGACTCGGGCGAAAGGACGATGGCCAAATCCCCAGGAAAGGCTTTACGCTACGCAGTTTAGCACCACGATGATCGTCCGACCAAAACTCCTGCCAACAAGCGAGGAAGCCCCGTTTGAGTCGGGAGCAGAAATCAGCAGCTGGGAGGTGTCCCAGCAAGATGGCCACAGGTTAAGTATTGTCGATAGGTAATTTTGCAGGTGGCGGCGTGATAGGCCCTTTGTCAGCCAATTCGTTACCCAGGAAACCCACGCGAGATGGGACCCAACAAAACGTCAAACACTTGTGAGTTCTTGCATTGCAGGCAACATAGAAACCTTGGATGATGGAACACCCAAAGGGATGTCTGGTCGTTCGATCTTGTAGTGCAAGAAGAGCACTCTGCGAGTCAGAAAAAATCGTATACGTGTCAGGCAGATCTAGTGTCAGAATCCTATTAATAGCCAAAGTCAGCGCAACAAACTCGGCCGTAAAGACGGACGCGTCAGAAGGGAGAGTGTGGGACACAGCAAGGTCCGGAAAGACCGCTGATGCACCCACACCACCCTCTCGCCTTGAGCCGTCGGTGTAGATGCTCACAGAGCTCCCATGGAGAGCCAGGTGAGACAGAAAGGAAGCCTTCAGTATAGACGGGTGGTCTCCGGATTTAGATAGGGCAGACAACCTCATGCACACTACAGGGGCGGATACAACCAATAAGGGCAAACATCATCGTAGGTAAATTGTAAAACATCTCACTCTGCCGCACAGGGAGGCGGAGAAAACGGAAGACAGACACTGCAACCTCAGCAAACGGCCAATAGGCAGGGCTACGAGGAACCTCAGCGATGAGAGGGTGAAGAGTAAAAGCCGATGGCTTGGGGATTTGTAGGCGGAGAAACAAGGAGCACATTATATATTCTCTCCGTAAAGACAGGGGCATCACCCCAGCCTCCACCTCCAAACTCTCCTTTGGCGAAGAACGAAACGCCCCAAGAGATATCCGCAGATCCTCTTTCTGTATCGGGTCAAGAAGGCGCAAGTATGCCGAAGACGTCTGTCCATATATCGCACACGCATAATCCAACTTTGACCTGACCAACATGAGCAGCAAACGAAGCATGACCATACGATCAGCACCACAAGATGTAGGATGTAAGGTGGCGTAAGAGGTCCAAAGAGCGGCGGCAGTTAGTTTCAAATTGAGGGGGGACATATGAGGAGAATAAGTCAGGCGAGCATCCAATAACAGGCCCAAGAACCTCACCTCCGACACAGGGCGGATGGGGGAGCCATACAAGGTCAGCAAGGGAGACAAATCACCCCTACGATCTCGCTTACCACCTCTACGGAAAAGCACGGTCTTTGTCTTAGTGACGGAAAAAGTAAAACCCCGGGAATCACTCCACGAAGTCACCCCATTGACGGCCAGTTGCAGCTGACGTTCCATGCAGGAAAGTTTCACTCCAGAAACATCTATGACCAGACGCTCCAGGTGGTCTTCCACTACTATAGAGGAGCCAACCGAACCGGAAATATGGGATGCTAGCAAATGACACCTCATTGAAACCGACAGGCGAAAAGCAGAACGCTGACCGACACTTCTCGGCACCCCGTCGGACCATAGTCAAAATGACCGAGGCCAAGAGTGGCTACCAAGCGAACCTTGGGAAAGATCGACCTGACATAAGAGACTGAAGGAAGAGGGAAAGCTGTCCCCTAAGGCCAGCGAGTGGCAAAGGTATGGAAGAACTCCCATTTCTCCATGTGGAATCCATAAAGGCCTCTCGAGATCGAGAAAACAGCTAGGGACCATCTCTCATTAGAGCGGAAAAAGCCTCACGGATATCGTGGTCCAACCGGAGAAGAGGTTCCTGTGTGGATCGATGGTTCCTAAACCCAAACTGATGGGCGGAAAAAGCACGCAGGCCCTCCAACGTTGGGAGAAGACGAATAGCCACCATCTTCTCCATCAACTTACAGGTGTGACAAGTTAGAGAAATGGGACGTTGGTTGTCCGCGATTGTAGGGTCCTTACCTGGTTTGGAAATAGGAATGGTGTAAGCCGTTAGCCAAACTGGGGGGGAAGACCCCCTCCACCCAGACACGATTATATAAAGAGAGGAGAAACGCCGAAGCAAAGGCATGGAGATGACGTAACATTTGGTAGGAGATACCCTCAGGGCCAGGCGCTTCATCCTTACAAAGGCGGAGAGCCTCCTGGAATTCCGCCCTCGTGAACAATCGATTATAAGAAGGATCCTCACGAGGAGGAACAGAAAAGTCCGGGAAAAGAGTGCGGGCGCGGATCGATCGGAAAGGCTCACGATACCGAGAATCGCTGCAGCAAGCAGCAAAATGGTATCCCAGCACATCGGCAACCATGCCCGGAGCAAATGATGTCACACGGGTGCGGGCCACAGCTGATGATTGTACGGTGGATCCCTTAGTGGCCTTGCGAGAGATTTTTGCGGCACAAACCCATACAACCGGACGACAATGGCGTAGAGGATTGACCGTGGGAAGCGTAGTTCGGAAATACTGTTTTCCTGGTCCTCCTGTTTATACACCGAGACCGAGCAGACGGCCCTAAAGAGGATCAACTTAAGGACTGGTGTAGGTGTTTTCTTGAGGAGCGATAGCAGTTTGACGTTAGCACGATTAAAGCCCGAGCGCAATACTGCGTTTCCACACGGTGTCAGCAGAACGACGAACAAGCAGAGAGGCGAGGATATGGGCCTCCGCCGCCCCCAGAACAACATCCGCAAAATATGTGAACGCATTCGCAGGGGAAGGAAAGACGTCAGTGGCCGGAAGGCAGGGGACATAAGTTGCAGTGAGAAAGGAGGACCAATCAGCCCTGTCATAACGCCAGCTGGTATAAGGCGTTGGAGGACGATCAGGGCAAAGAGAAGTAAGGTAGATAGGGTAATGGTCACTCCCACAAAGGTAAGGCGACCTGTCCCACCAGAATTTGTCAATGAACGAAAGAGAGCACAAGGAGATGTCAACACAGGAGGAAGTACGAGTGTCAAAAACGTCGAAAACAGTTTGGAAAGCCTGTGTTTGAGGCATCCCCAAACGAAAAAGCCCTGCAAAAACACCCAACAGGCCAATCCCGCATTAGGTGGACGAAACGAGTCACCCCACAAGGGGTGGCGAATATTGAAGTTCCCCAAAACCAACAAGGGCGGAGGGAGGTTTCGAAACAGACCGAAAAGATCCTCTCTTCGTGTAAAAGCAACTAGGCGCAAGGTAGACACGAGCCACAAAGTGAACGGGGAATCGAAGGTGGACACGGGCACTACCGGGCATGTAAACCGAGCTTGGAGATGGGATTATGGTGAAAGGAACCGATTTCGTGGAACAGAATCGCCACACCCTATTATTAGCGCCACGATTTTGGGAAGCGAGAGGTAACCTATATTTGGACGGCGCAGAAAAGGCACGGGTTGCGCAGTTTTCAATTCTTGGAGGCAGATGGCCTTTGAGTATGCAATTCAATAAGTCTACCCAACTCTTCGAAGTTTTCCGTGGTTAAGTTAACCCACGGGAGTTCCATTGAAGAAAAACTTATTCATTGAAGAAAGAGAAGAAGCGATCAGTCCGGCAAGGCAGGTCTGTTACAATCGTGATAGGATGGGCTTCAGGCTCTTTTTTAGCAAGCACGCGTTGCGACGAAGGTCCTGCGGGTCACTAGATTGGGCCCACGAGGGGGCGCCTTATAACCCGGCGGAAGAGGAAGGTCATGGAGAATTGACACTGGAGGTTTATCCTGAGATAGAGAATGATCACTCCCCACCACTGCGGGAGCGACCCCGCCAAAAAGACGGGCCAAACCAATCTCCACTTCAGAGGGTCTCAGAGAAGATCGTCTCTCAACGGGGGAGACAGGGGAATCCCCAACATCGTCCAGGACGGGCGCAGAAGGCACAGGTGTATCACACCCCTGAAGACTCGTTATGGGCGGAGTCTCATCAGGGATGGCAAGAGGAGGAACCAGACAAGGAACGGGGGAGGAGGCCCGAAGCACATCCACACAAAGGTCAGCGTCCTGCGGGGGCAGCCCTGAGAAGGACAGCGGAGCAGAGGCAGGGGAGGAGACAGTGCTATCTCCCCCAATGGCACCGGAATCCTCCCGAACAACAGGGTTCTCGGACTCACCGTGAGGGTGCACAAGAGGTACAATGGGGGGTGGGACCTGGATCCCAAGTTGAGGAACCTCAGAAGTAGGACCTGGATCCCAAGTTGGGGAACCTCAGAAGATGTAGAGTCGGTGGTTACATTCATTGCGATATCAGAGTAGGACTCGGAATCGCTAGAATAAGGAACTGGAGGGTCAGATGCAGAAGCAAGGCCCGATAAACTATCTGGGATAGCCGAAACAGACGGAATGCTTACCACATCACCATGGCGTTTCGAGCGACGGGCACGTTTGGGCAAACCACCGGGAGACCCGGTCGGACGGGCAGAAGGCGAGGATTTTAAGAAATCTGTCGCCCGATCGATAGTGAAAAGAGTAATGGCGCCTCGCAGAAGGAGACGTGAAACGTTCAGGAGAGTCCACAATACTAGGAGAAGAACGGTTCAGCGGTTTCCCAGGAGACACAGGAGCCGAACGTTTACGTGAAACAGGCGGCAAAGGAGAGTCATCATCGAGCAGTAACGCAGGGGATGCTTCCAAATCAGGAGAAGAACCAGAAATTGAAGAGCATACAACCCCTGGGTGCGGCGATGAACTTTCAACCGAAGCCACACCCCATAGGATATGGAGGAAGGGGGGACTGGGGAGTTGTGCATTGAGGCACAGTACGGATGTTTCCATGTCGGAGAATGCGGGGGGCAGTTCGATTGCAGAGTAGAAATGTGCAACCCAGTAGAGGGTACAGAATCCGATCGAGAGAGCTGCGAAGTACGTAAAGGCGCAGGAGGTGCACGAGGGTGATGGGAAGGTTGGGTGGTAGAAACCGGCCTAGTCACAGCGGCAAAGGAGAGAGGCAGGTGTGAAAGTTTCTCCCTAGCGCGAAGAGAGGCTTCACGGCGATCGAGCTTGTGTATGGTACACTGTTCAAGAATCTCCTTTTCCAAAAGAAAAGAGGGACAGTGCACAGACGACGCCTGATGAGAACCCTTGCAATTCGGACAGCAAGGCGTGTTTTCGCACGGAGTGTGGAGAGTGTCACCACACCTCGGACAAATGATGAAATGCTGGAAGTATCTACCTAATATGTGTTTTGAGAATGCCACATCTTATTGACCATCATTTGAAAACATCTTCTTGGGCGGGAATGTCTGTAATGGCCGAAAACGACATAGTGGCGGTGAAACTATCTTCACCTGTCGGAGGGAATCGGGTACACTAAAAGGTGAGAAGAAGACGAGGTTGGGACACAGTGGGAGTCTCCCTTATGAGGAGGGAACGGTTAGACATTTGTGACCGGAATATGTCGCTTAGTAAAATGTATCCGAGAAATGCCCTCAGGATCATCGGAACGGGACCTCCTGGAGCAATTAACACTGTTTCCTAATGTATGAACATCGTCACGGCGTGGAGGACCAACCGAGATCGCCCCAATATTGAAGAGAAGCCATAAACTGACTCTGAGTCGAGAGGGGCGGCACGAACCGAGGATGAAGAAACCATTCCTATGGAGTTGCCTGCATGATCGGTTCGAACTGAGGACGTCAGTGCTAAGCGGTCACTGAGACGAGATGGCACGAGACGTGAAAGAGGTGTGAATTCGGCGAACTAAAAGTACCAAAAGGATAGTGTCCAAAGCGGGGGAACCCAGCGGAGTCCTGAAAACGGGACAACACCGTTTCAATAGGGTCCGAGGACGTGATTGGTAGCGACGTAGGGCGCCAACGCGGTGAGGGAGAAAAGCCCGATTCCTCTGGGTGAACGCGATGAAGACGGTAACGCAGGTACAGATTGGACACCAGGCCACACCAGGAAAGATGAGTGCAGGTCTGACCAATAAAGCTGATCTGGGGTCTGTAAGGAGGTTCGTGGATGCTGGTTGAGCAGCACAAACCCATTTCGTCTACTAGAGGCATCAAAGCCCTTACCTTGGTCCGCCTAAGGAGGAGCCAAGGGAAAATTGCCGGGATAGGGGGAACCGCTTTAGATAATTGTAATCCGGCCTTTCTTTAAAGCCAGTTATTTTTAATTAAGGGCGTATTCATAAGTTAAACTCCTATTAAAACAAACTTCTTCACCGCAATAAAAAACCAGATAATAACAAATAAACAAATGGAGATATAAAGATTAATTATACCAAGCGGGAAGGAAGGAGGAAATATACCTATGGCGGAAGTGTCTCGTCATCCACTGTTGAAGGAGGGCCCAAGGCCAGAACCCAACACAACCCGCCCGAAACCCCACCCCGTAGGGAGGGCAGCGGATGTGGCCTCGGGAAAGCCCCCGGAACTCCGCGACCAGTCCCTCCCAAGAACCACTATTGGTACCCGAAAACGCGAAGCCCGGATTATACCCCAAGGGCAGGTCAGCCTTCCTTCAGTGGTTAACCCCCAAGCTCAGGACCCCTACAATAGGCGGCCCCGGTCACTCGGCGGAAAGGACCGCGTTTATAACCTTGACCCTTATCCGCGTGGGATGGAGGTGAGACTGACCAGGACCCGAAAACAGACAGAACAGACACCGAAAAGCCAGGAAGGGCCAGTGAAGGCGAAGAAAAAAGGGAGGGGCCACTCAAAAGAGGGAGAAAGTACGTACCATAATACGTAAGGGGGAAAATGGGAGGTAAAATAACCGAGAAAACAGAAGCAGGAAATACAGACAAAAACAAAAGCGGGAATAAACAAACTGGAAAAAGAGGGAAACGTGCAATTCTTCGCAGATTACTGTGAATATTTAAGAGTTACTTTCAAAGGACATGGAGGTGTAATCTAGCCAGGGGATAATATAGTATATAATATATATATATATATATATATATATATGATATATACAATATATTATATATATATATATATTATATAGATATATATAGATATATATTATATACTATATATTATATAAATATATATATATATACTATATATATAAGGGATTAAGGTTGAATTTTCATAGAATATTGAATAGGATGGTGCTTTTCGTAACGGAGAGATGAATGTGACTTAGAGTGTGGTGGGAATACTTCGAAAAATTCTGCATAACTATTTATCAGGTAATAAAAGAGTGATAGTGGACATTGTGTGGGTTTGATGGTGCAAAGAATAGGTATTTTTTGCATGAGGTCATTATTAAGGAGGGGGCGGAAGATATAGATAAAATTACCGGTGAAATGATCAGAACGGAGGCGAGAAATGGTGATTGATTGGATTTTGGAAGTTGTGTACACAAACAATGTTTATTGAAGAGCATTCAGTTCCGAAGGATTGAGGGAGAGCCAGTAATGAGTTACCCCCTTATATAGGTGAAATGAGGATAAGGGTAAACTGTAAGAATCTATAGAGTAATTAGTTTATTAAGTGTAGTAGGGAAGATTTATACTTAAATTTTGGTCGAAAGAATGCGTCGAGCGACTGAAGGACTGATTTAGTGAAGGCCAACAAGATGGCTTTAGAATTGGGTAGAGAGATGTGTGGATCAAATCTTTACATTGAAAAAAATTATTGAGGAAAATGAAGGGAGTAGAAGAATAAAATTGTATTTTAGTTTTTTTTGTATTTTATGCGAAACAGGGCGTGTAATGAAGCATGATTAATAGGGGAAGCTCTATGCAGATGTTATTGATATATGGTGTTGAGGTAAAGCTTCTGAATGGAATCAAAAGTATATAATGACGATAGTTAAAAGGAGTGTGGTAAGGAATATATGGAGTTGGAAAGTGATTATGTTTTATAATTAATCAGAGTGAGGCAGGGATGTGTTAATTGTGTTATTTCTTTCAATTTTTATATGGATGGGTTATGAAAGAATTAGAGGTGGTGATGGCAGGGGATGGTGTTAGAATCAGGTTGTGGAGTCGTTTTCAAATTTTCCGACTCCAACTGCCGACTCCACCCTCTTCCAAGAAATTTACCTACTACGACTCCGACTGTCCACTCTCTTCAAATTACCGACTCCCACTCCCGATCCCGCCAATCGTTAGATGAGGAAATGTGCAAGGAGATGGAGGTCCCTACTATTATTATGCCGGGATTTATTCGGTTTTGTTGGCGAATCTGAGAGAGTTTGAAGATGATAGAGAGATGTGGCAGGTGGTAAAAGGAAGAGTGTGAAGGTAAGTGGAGATAATATTAAGGTAGGTGTGAGGTGAGGGACAGTCCTCCTGTTGTGAAGTTATGTTAAATGGAGAGCAACTGGAACAAATGGTCTGGTTTAAATATTTAATATAAAAGTGAGGATGAAAAGGGAACGGATATGCAGCTGATGTATAGGAACAGTTGCCAAAGGGTAGGAAAGGATGCTTGATGCAAAGGACTAAGTCTTGAAGTGCGCTAGGGTCTTTACAGGAGGGTATGTTTTTTAATAATAATGATAATGATTGAAAATTTAAAATATACTCAAAACGCAATAAAATTGCCTAATATACATTATTAATGTTCATATTGAAAAAGGCAAAAGTAACGGCAGTAACGGCACTTTCGTGTACTTATTTCTTTCAAAGAAACCGGAATAACGGATAAACGCCCAACTACTGTTTCCCGGAGTAACGAAAGTAACGATAAAACGGAACTACCTTTTCTTGAGTGGAACGATGCCCACCTCTGTATATATATCACTAAACATAGTATATTTCTATAAAGATAGTGATATTTTGCTATCTGTATAGAATGGATAATAAAATATATATATATATATATATATATATATTTATAATTTTTATATATATATACATATAGATATATTATATATATATAATATATATACATATATATATATATATATATAAAAGGTCTTTTAGTTGTGAAAACAAGAAACAATTAACATGATAGTTTAAACCAAATAACCTGTGAGGAAAGGAGTGTAGGCATATGTCAAAGGGTGAGGCTAATGGGAGAAAAACGGCGTATAAGCGTAGGAAATTGGTTAAAAAAAAATGGATAATGCAGTGTGCAAGAAGGGTTGGAAAGGATGTGGATTAAGAAAGTTATTTGACAAACATCCCTTAACCTTAAACATGATTTACTGTTTTAAGTGAGCATTTTCATCAAATAAATTGAGAAATTAGTGGATGGAATCGTTTCTAAAAATTTTTAAAGTTTTAGGGATGTTAAGTTTCCCCTTTTGAATTAATATACCGTACTTTATTTCTATCCTCAGATGTTACAAGAGAGTGTGTAATAAAGAAAAAGTTCTTTGCTCAGTACATAAGAATGTGTATAAGTTTAAATCACGGGGGAAATTCATCGTAATAGGGAGCAACATTATCTCTCCATTCTCTTGAGCTTATGCCGAAGTTTCAAGGCGACTCTTCTTTGATTTGGTAAGTGGATTTTGCTCTTTATTTTTTATTCCAGTGGGCCTGGAATCTGTGTGTTTTTTTCTATGTGTTGTATCCTTGTGACTAGTTGGCATGTTTTAAGATGTTCTTGTCGAATTGGTTAGGAAATTTTTTGAAACTTTTATGCAGACGTTGGAATGAGAGGTCTTCTCCACAAATTTTAAAAGTGATTTAAAGTCGGATCCATTAAAAACGAAAAACCCCTATTATAATTTTTTTTTATAAAAGTTGATTGATTTTTCCTAGATGTCTTCACTCGAGTCTTCGAATCGAAAATAGTTTTACTAATATTCAGGAAATTGAGCTCGAACTTTTTTATATCAGGAAAAACTTTTCTTAATTAAAACCATTATAATACATCAGGCTATTGCCTTCACAGTATGATGATAACCCCGCTACAAGAGCGGAGGCTTTTTTTCTGAAGAGTTAGCTAAAAATGATTGATTTCACCGCTGGTATTTTAAAACTGTTCTCAGCGTATGGCAATAACACAAATTTTAAATGGAAAATAATAAACTTTTTAAAATACACAAAGGGATTTTACATGGTAGTTATTAAAATGTTATTATTTTTTTTTTCTTTTCGTTAGTAAAGATATAAATTATTATTAATTTATACCTTTTAAAATACAGCAATTTCTTCAGGTTTTAACATTTCTATTTTAATTTCTTTTCACGTATTTAATATTTTATGTACATCTCGATTTCTTTGTAAGGGTTAACTTAGTATATTTATATAATTTTCTTTTTATACACTAACTCTACATTCAATTATATTTTCTATTAAACTTTAACATTTTTGTTTTAATTTCTTTTCACATTTAATATGCTTTATTTTTTCTTTTCATTTTCTCTTTGTAAGCACTATTTTTTACATTTGATTATATTTTCTTCTAATCTGTAACATTTACATTTTAATTTCTTTTCAGATATTTAATATTTTATTTATATTTCTTTTCTTTTGAAAACGTCGACATAATTTCTTTTCTTTTATGCTGTAACTTCAATAATTTTATATACATTTTCTTTTCGAACCTATAATATAATAAATTTTAATATTTTTCTATTAACTGAAGCTAGTTAGTTTTTATTTAAAGTTTGTAATTTTTATTATTTTTTTTTTTTTTTTTTTTTTTTTTTTTTTTTTTTTTTTTTTTTTTTTTTTTTTTTTTTTTTTTTTTTTTTTTTTTTTTTTTTTTTTTTTTTTATTTTATCATTTATTGTTTTGTTTTTTTTAAGATTTGTATTTATTTGTTTTTATTTCAAGTTTTAAATTTTTTGATTTTTAGTTTTTTAATACGGTTTTATTCGTTTTGTTGTACCCAACAATCTGTAGCATGATGACATGGCAACACTCTAACATGTGCATACACCCACCCTTCCCTGCACACATGTTTTCAGTCCTTAACCTATGATCTTCATATATGTAACTCGTTTTCATTGTTATTTTGTTTAAAATATTTTATTTTACATTACATGAAAACACGATAGCATATATATACAACTCCACCCAGGGCTTGGGAACCGAGGTAAATTTGGCTCGGCACCGGCCCTGGCTTCAGAGCCATTATTAGATATGGCTCCGGCACCGGCACCAGAGCCATTGATTTGAGTGGCTCTAGCTCCAGCTTCGGCACCGCCTTTGTCTTAAGGATATTCCTAAGTCCTAAATCCTAACTCTACAATTGTATTTGGGTGGTGACCGCCCACCTACGAACATTCACCATCATTCTGAGTTCACGCTAATGGACTCAAAAAACCTCATATTTTTATATTTAGGTTGAGCGGCATGAAACTTTGCTCTGACAAGGCAAAGTCCCAATTTTTTTTTTACATGCAACTTTATTAAATGAAATGCCCTTTATAAAAAAATAAACAATACTTTTACATTTTGATCAAAACGAATTTGTTCTAAGAAAGAGTATAGCTTCAATCAGATCCTCTTTCATTCGAATGGCCGAAAATAGGCGTTTCACACTAACTTGTGTTATTAGCATTGAAGTTACTGTATAAGCAACATTTTGAATTAATTTTGGGTACTGTGGAACTGTCTGTAAAATCTATTTTTTCCATTTCAGACAAAAGCATGAGATATATCAAGTTTTAACTTAGCAATAGGCGATCCTTTTTCTATTTTTCCTTCAGTCTATACAGCGTTTGGCTTGCTGATCAAGGAACTGTTCATCATCTGCTTCATCCTCAAAATTTAAAGTGGGTGATGAAGTTGAAGGCTCGTTTATATTTACTTCATTAACTTCTTGGTATTTTTCAGTTCCACTTTCTTTTTGAGTTACGGGTTGTTTTGAAGAATTATAATTAAATTGCTGCATTCGAATTGCTATATTACTGAATGCTATCTTTCCTCTACTGAGCTGTACATCATTCAGCGTAATCCGGTACATAGGATCAACATAGATTTCTGCTAGTAGTATGTCATTATTAAGGAGAACTTTTTCTCTTTTTTCCATTGACTCCTTAATTGCATCTGCAATATTTCCCCCGATTTGAGAAAACGTCAGAATACGTTTCTGCCACTCTTTATAAAATAAGCCTGGAGTTACTCAGCTGCTTGCAATCTTTTTGTGACTAAGAAGGATTGCTTCTAGCCTTTCTAATTCACACCACTGAAAATCAGTCATTGTTATGTCTGGATGAGCCATATGAATTATTGTACTCTTTAGTTCTAGAAGGCGCTTAATCATTAGGTAAGTACTGCCCCACCTAGTAACTTGGTCTAGGATAGCAACTTTTCCTCCCTTACGTCTTAATATAGCTTCATTTTTTGGTGTCCCTGCAGCCACAACCATTTGACGCACATTAGCTATAAGATTATGAGCATGTTGTGCTTTCAAACCATCTCTAATAGCCAGCTGTAACGTGTGTACAGCGCATCGCATGTGTTCTATCTTTACAGCAGTGAAAGCAGAATCCACATCTTGATTCACTTCTATTTCTAGACTACCTTCATTATTTTCTGCGTCGATGATGCAAATTTCAGATTCACTATCAAAGCTCGTATTATCTGTTTCAAAGGAGTCTACATTTAGTTTATCTATTGCACTTATTATGTTCGATACTTATTATTAGTTTACAATTGCTATTTCATTCTTTGGTAAGCTCAAACTCTTTAAAGAACTTTCTCAAACTAGATCTTTTATAAATTTGATGTATTATTAGACTGACTATGAATTTTGAAGTTGGTTTGTTTTTTCAATTATTTGGAGTTCAGGGTTGGCATTGATTAAATCAAATTGATTTAATCAGTTGATTAAATCAATTGATTTTTTTATGAAAAAATCATGATTTTTTTTATTTTTTATTTTTTTTTATTTTTTAGGCAAATTTTTTTTCTAAATTAAATTAATTATTATGGTAACACCTGATTAATGATAAGTATATTTCTTCTTTATAATTAAGGCAAATGTCATCAATTTGTAGTTTCAAAATCATTTTCAATAAATAAAGTAAATAAAATAGATTTAACATTATTAAACAGTATATAGTATATATATATATTATATATATTATATATATATATATATATATATAATATATATATTTATATAATATAATAATATTTATATAATATATTATATATATATATTATAATACTATATATAATATATATATATATAATATATATATATTTTATGTAGCACTCCATTATAACCTTGTAAAACATTTTAATTTATGTTCGTAATTATGCTAAGATTTGCGCGATCAAAATTTTAGCATAATCCAAAGTGAAATATATATTAAACTTCGTTCTTTGAGGATACTCTTCGTCAGATAGTCAGTTCAAGATCACAGATTATTAGAATGCAAAAGAAAATCTCACTCAAGAAACTCTCTTCAGAAATCCTCCCGCAAGAGCGATAATCTTCAAGGAAAGGCTGCGACTTGAATTTTCGATCACAAATTTGTTCCTACTTTTCCTAGAATGGGCAAGTTCGAAAAACGCACAGGAAAAGGCTGCGACTTGCAATTCGCGCCTTACAGAGAGTATCGCAACAAGAAGGACCTTATTTACTTTACTGTATTGAATATTTACTTATGTTAAATTAAATACCTCATTTCAATATGGATCTTTAATATTACCATCCTCTTATTATAGGGTGCTGCTCACAAAAGAAGCACCAATTTATAGCAAGTAATAGCCCTACTATAATGGGTGAACCCGGAGAAAAGAACAACCACAAACTTCAATCAAACAACGCCTTCTTTGAAAAGACAAAATGATCAGAAAAAGCAAAACAACTACAATCTATTCTACTAAAATTCTCCAATCAGAACACTCCGGAGAAGATGACCCTCAAGCAACATGAACATTATCAATACGAAACCTTTCAATTTAATGAATTTCTGGATCTATGGTCTTCAGCTTTTCAAACTTATCACATTCGAAAATTCATGTCTCACGACATAGCAAAACTTCCTTACGGTCATGGATTCTTTTCAATTCATTTTAAGTCTTGGATTATGGGCAAAAACCTTCGATTTTAGATCTCCACTGACGAACTTGATCTCCTTTTCGAAATTCCTAAAATGGTTTCTGTTACCGCTCCCTTTTATGTCAGGGAAGAAAATTTTTAAATAAAGGATCTAAATTTCAAGCAATTCGCCTCTACATATGTAAACTTCCTTTATGGTATGGATTTCTTTCATCATTTAAGTTTGGATTATGGGCAGAAATTCATTTTTGATTTCCACTACGAACTTTGATTCCTTTTCGAATTCTAAAATGTTCTGTGACCTCTCCCTTTATGTATATCAAGAAATTTTTCAAATAAAGAACCTAAACTTTAAGCAACTTCGTCTCTTTACATATGTCAAGCAATGTTCTCTCGTAACTTAACAACACTTTGAAAACTACGTGCCGGCAATTGGTCAAATCATCGGATACGGTTAGAAATGTCTTGTTACTGGGACCTTCCTTGGATTTAATGGTTCGATTAATGTGGCCTATTTAACCTTGTGAATAATTCAATTGCTTCATATCAATAATTATTATTATTAATTAACATTTTTGAACTTTTATGCACTGTTAAAATGTTTGTACTGTTCTGTTTATATCTAACGGATATAACAAATATGCTTGTGTTTAAATGCACTTTTTATTTCTGTTACTACTATAACATTATTGTATTTCATATGTATTCACACTAACCTTGTATATAGTGTTAAGATTTCGACTGTAACCCACGTTCATGTCGTTTGTGAATATTCTTCAATTTCATGTTGATACTATTTTGCCTTCAAATGTTTATATGTCTACCTATGTCTTCGGACACTAATTAGATATGTTTGCATTTGAAAGTACGTTAATTTTATGTATTTTAGTTATTATTTCTTGTATAATTATTATAAGCATACTTTCTCACTCGTGGTTTAGCGCAGGGAAATAATGTAAGCAGCTCATTTATAACCTTTGTAACATTTTAATTTATGTTTCGTCACTGTATGCTAAGATTTGCGCGATCAAAATTTTAGCATAAGTCAAAGTGAAAAATATATTATAAACTCGTTCTTTTGAGATACTCTTCAGTTAGATAATAGTCAGTCAGATCAAATTATTAAGAAACAAAAGAAAATCTCAATCAAGATACTCTCTTCAGAAATTCTCCCGGCAAAAGAGCGATAAACTTCAAGGAAAAAGGCTGGCGAACCTTGGAATTTCGACTCACGAATTTTTCGCGCACGCTAAAAGAAAGGAGTCTGAGGGCAAGTTCGAAAAACGCACAGGAACAAGGCTGCGAACTTGCAAATTCGGCCTACAGAGAGATCTCAATCAGAAGGGACTTATTATTTACTTTTTATTGATATTTAACTTATGTTAAAATAAATAACCTCATTTCAAAATATGGATCTTTAAATTACCATCCTTCTTATATAGGGTCCCTTGCTTTTCACAAAAGAAGGCCACTTTAATCTACGCAAGTAATAGCCCTATATATATTATATATATTATAATATATATATATTATATATATATATATATATATATAAATATATATATATATATATATATATATATAGTATAATAATAATAAAATATATTATATTATATATAAACATAACTTATTAAACTAAATAATAATTATTATACTTACTAAACTTATAATAAATTAGGTAATAATTAGAAATATTAACCAATTAACTTCCAAAATAATAATAAAAAGTCAAATTTTCTGCCTTAAAAATATCAAAGAAATAAAAAAATCAAAAAAATCATTTGGAAAATTTTGATTTTTTTTTCCACTTTTTTTCTAATTTAATAATTATTACTAGTTAGTCCACCTGATAAAAAAGTATATGTGCATTAGAAGACAAGTCGTCATCAAAGTAGTGTTCAAATCATTTTCAACTAATGGAAAATTAAATTTAGATTCACTCAGATAAATTTATTACCAGTTATTATTAAATTAAAATAACTTAATTTAAACTAAATAATAAATTATATTCATTAAACTTATTAATTAGGTAATAATTAGGCTTATTTATTAATTTTATGAAAAATAATTAAAAAGGGCCAAATTTGTGCCCCGTGAAAAAAATCAAGAAATCAAAAAATCAAAAATGTCAATTGATTTTATTATTTTTGATTTGTTTTGATTTTTTAGGGAAATTTTCTTAAACATTCATAATTATTACTAGTTATCACCTGATTTAATAGTCAACTTTTGATCCAGTAATAATTCATCATATTTCATCTAGGAAATAAGCAAACGGAGTTTTAAATGCTTTGCAATAAAGAAATAAATAAAATTAGATTTTAGTGAATATTCAAGTATTCTTATATTTAATTTAAATAAAAAATATATGTATTTAACTAAACTATTATGATTAATTTGATAATAATTGGGATTATTTACTAATTTTTATCAAAATAATATTGATATTACTTCGGTGCACGCGAGAACTAAGAAGAAATCAAGAAAATCGAAAAATCATTGATTTTGTTCCGTAAAATTATCAATTTTTGATTTCCAGTTTATTTTACCTGGGATTTAATTTGTAATGAATTTCATCATAATATATAATAAGCATTCTCAATAGGTAGTTGCAATAATTTCAATAAAGGAAGAAATAAATAAAATTAGATATTACTCAGATAGAATAACTATAATATATAGTAACTTTATATATATATATATTATTATATATATACATATAATAATATAATATATATATTTATATATAATATAGAATATAGAATAAGATAATAGAGGACTATATTATTATATATTATATTGTTATTATTACGATTATATATTAAGAGTATAATAATAATAGTATAGTATATATATATATTATTAAATATTGTCTATATATATATATATAATTATATATATATATCCAATATTATCATATATATATATATATATCACTATTTATTATATATATTACTATATGAAATTTATATAAAATATACATATATATATATATATTTATATATATATATATATATATATATATATATATATATATATATATATTATTATATATAGTCAGGTGGGCTAGTTAAGGGATATGCTGGGTAGGCATTGCCTATCTTATTTTAAAGAACAAATTAATACTTAAGAAAAAAACAAATAAAAAATATAAAAAATTTAATATAATAAGAAACCATAAAGAAAAATTAATCTACAAAAATTTAAAGAAATATAAACCAAAAATGAGCTATTTAGGCTTTGCCGCCCTATATTAACTCCTAAACTATCCTTAGGTACATCCGGCCGGCTGAAATAAATATATTCGCTATACCTCCAATGTCTGTTTTACAGGTGAGGCTAGCCGCTCATTTCGCTTTCGTGCGTCATATGTTGCCTTCCACGTTGCATTTTTAATTAATTTCTCTCTCTCTTCTCTCTCTCTCGCTCTCTTCTCTCTCTCTCTATATTAATATATAGATATATATATATATATATATTATATTATATACTATATATAGTATATATATAATATTATATATAATATATATATATACTATACTATATATATTATAATATACTAAAATTATTAATCAAAGCTCGACAATTTAAAAAAGTTTATACCCAAATAAAAATGTTTTCTTTTTTTGTAACATCGCCAAACTAATATTATTATTATATATAATATATATATATATAATATATATATATATAATATATAATTATATATATATATATAATAATATTATTATATATTGCCTACCCATGTGAAAATATCTAGCTACGCCACTATAAATAATATTATATAAATAATATAGAATATATATATATATATCTCATATAATATATATATATTATATATAACTATATATATATATATTAGTATAAAATATATAATTATATAGTATCTATATATATAATTTAAACTACATCTCTAATTAATCTTAAGAATTATAAGGATTAGGAATAAGATTAGAATTAGGAATAAGATTAGGATAATTTACTAATTTTATCATAATAATAATAATTCTAATAAAAATTTAATTTGTGCCTTAAAAAAAATCAAAGAAATTCAAAAAAAAAAGTCATTGATTTTTTTATTTTTTGTATTTTAGGCAAATTTTTTTTCTTAAATAAAGTTATTACTAGTTAACACCTGATTAATGAAAGTATATTTCATCTATGCTAATAAGCAAACTCATCAATGTAGTTTCAAATCATTTTCAATAAAGAAATAAAATTAAAATTAGATTACTAGATATTATACGAGTATCCATTCCATAAATCTATTTAAATTAAAAAAGTAATAATATTCTACTAAAACTTATGTAGATTTAGGTATTAATGTAGGATGTATTTACTAATTTATAAAAATAATATTTTTCAAAAAGGCAATTTGTGCCTGGGAAAAAAATCAAAAAAAAACAAAATAAAATCAAAAAAAATCAAAAAAATCATTGATTTTTTTGATTTTTTTGATTTTTTAAAAAAATCAAAAAAATCACCAACCCTGTTTGAATTGGAGAATTCTAGTGGGCAAAATAATTTATTTCTCTCTCTAGTATATGAAAAATATTTTATGGTGAAAAAAATTTTGCCATGGATCATTGTGTTTCAGCCTTTCGTATCTTTTCAGCTTCACTTGTCAACCAGTTTTCTGGTTTTTATTCATCCTATTACATAGAACTTGCCAACTATGGGTTAATTCGTCATTTATTCCAGTAATAACCCTCGAGATGAAAAGAAAGTTAAGGGTACTCCATCATCTACAACCATTTGGATGATATGGATTTTATATTTTCCGCTGTCATAGATAACGTCGCCTTTTAACTTGTTACAAATCATCTTGAAATAGAAGGTTGTATAAATGTTGTTTGAGTAACTAGTGTAACCTTAATTTAGTTTTCTTATTCTACTCTTTTAAAGATTTCAGGATTGTGTCTTTCCAAATGGCGTTTTAAATTAGATGTCTTATCACTTAATTTTGTTCCACAGATAACTTCATCATTTGCAACTTGGCAAAGCAAAACGTTTTTATCGGTTTTACTTTATTTTGAAGTATTTCGATAATGATGATTTATAAAATTTAGTACATTGGCTGGTACTCATTTGCGAAAATAAAAAAAAAAACAATTAACTAAAAAAAACTTGATTTTAACAGAAAATTTATGATTTTGGACAACTTAATGATGGACATGAAACAAAAAAATTAATTTAAGGGGAATATTAGAATAGCTGAAAAGCGATGAAATTTGTATTATATAATATATATTATATATAATAATATAATATATTATATAATATATATATATACTATATATATATAATATATATATATATATATATATATATATATATTATATATATAATATATAATTATATATATATATAATATATACTATATAATATTCGGTAGCCGAGCCGCATAATTTGGAGGGGGCTCCGGCTCCGGCTTCGCCTAGAAACATAGCAGCAGCTCTGGCACCACAAAAATTGTTCGGCTCCAGGCACCGACACCAGCTCCCCAGCCCTGACTCCACCCTCCTCAAACACACAAGTTTTCATTCCTTTACCAATGATCTTTAGTTTACTTTTTTTATTATTTTACATATTTTATTAACATTTATCGCTTTTGATCTTGTTTTATTTTACATGAAAAAAAAAATTTTATTAAAATTTTTTATTTTTTAATTAGTTTTTATTTTTTTATTTTTATTTTTATTTTTTTTTTACATTTTTGTTTTTAACGTAAAAAAAATATTTAATATATATTGGCTCTAAAGTAGTAAAGAAATAACACAACCTCCCCCCCCCTCCCTCTAACCTCATCCTATCTGTGGTCAGTCGATCAATTCGTTCATGTCACATATGTGCCAGCATTTATATCATGATTACAAATCTCGCAATTTGTTTGAACATAAAAAAAAGTTAGCTTTTTGTACATGAAAACTGAAAAAAAGTTATATATCTTTTTGTACATGAAAACTGAAAAAAAATTATATTATATAAATTTACATAAAATATTAACATGAAATATACTCACCAATCATTGCTTTATACATAATAACATATATTTAGCAAGAATATTTATAACCTGGCAGCTTTTAATATGCTTACAAAACATTACCCAGTTGTAAGATTAACCACTTTCAGAAAATGAGTCTCAGGCCTATCATATTTTAAGTTCCGGCAAATTCGAAACAACACAAGACCTTTCAATCTTTCAATATATATATATATATATATATATATATATATATATATATATATATATATATATATATATATATATATAATATATATATAATATATATATATATATATATAATTATAATATATATATAATACTATATATATATATACAGTTTTATATTATATAATTTATATATATTATATATATAATATAATTATATATATATAATATATATATAATATATATATTATATATATAAAAGTATAATAATAATATATATATATATATTATATAACTAGTGTTTAAATCAAATATTACTTCAACGAAAACTTAAACTAAACTTGACCAAACTTGTCAAAAACTTTAAGTGATGTTTTTGTATAGTTTATCATTTATAGTGTTTTTTGACGTACATAACCCAACATTTTAATATATATATATATATATATATATATATATATATATATATATATATATATATATATATAATATTATAGAATATATATATATAATATATATATATATATATATATATATATATATATATATATGTATATATATATAATATATATATATATATATATATATATATATATATATATATTATATATATATATTATAATATTATTATATATATATAAATATATATATATATATATATATATATATATATATATAGTATATATAAAAACTGTTTTGAAATAACAATACTCAACCAAAAAAACTTAAACTATCCTATCAAAAACTTTAAATTATTATCAAGAACCTTATTACTTCTATAAATCTAAAAATTTAATACTTCCTCTTTATAAAACATTAGTTAAACTTAGGCAATTTATTAATTGCTTTTTTGATGTAACATAAAGTAATATATATAATATATATAATATATATATATATAAATTATATATATAAATAAATTATATATATATATATTATATATATATATATATATAGTATATATATATATATATATATCATACTAAACTAAAAAAAATGCTAGCATTAACAAGATTCCCAACAAGTCGAAGGAGCAACTAGACACACCTTAAAAGAATACTCACCGTTTTTTTATACAATTATAAATGAATTTAAATAAAATTTAATAATTATAAGAAAATAATTAGCCTGAAATAAAACAATAAATATAAAACAAAAAAATATAAACAAAAAATTAAAAGCAAAACAAAATTTGGGAAAATAAAGTTAAAACTTAAAAGTTCAATGAAAAATGATAAATAATAAAAATGAAATTTAAATATAATAAAAGATTACCTCAACATTAAAAGGGAAAAAGTATTAAAAATTATTAAGTTATAGGTTGGAATAATGATATAATTTTCAAAATTTTGAATAAAGAAAATAAAATCCAGTTAACGCTTCTAAAAGAAAACGAGATATAAATAAAATATTAAATACGTGAAAGAAATTAAAATTATAAATATTATAGTGTGATAGAAAATGTAACTAAATTTTAAGGTAAAGCTTACAAAGAGAAAAAGAGATCTAGTAAAATATATTAAAGTTAGTACTTACATAAGAGAACGAGATGTAAAAATATTAAATGTGTGAAAAGAAATTAAAATAAACATGTTACAGTTTAAAAAGGGAAAATAGAATTGAAAGTAAAAAGTCGGAGTTTGCAAAAAAGAAAGCTAAATCTAAGTAAAATATATCATATTTTTAAGGCTTACAAAGAAACAAGATTTAGATAAAGTGTTAAATATGTAAAAATAAATAAAAATAAAAATGTTACAGTATAAAGAAAATGTTAAAACAAAAATTAACACCCAAGGCATAGTAAACGGTATGCAATGTAGATTCATACGGTTTTAGGAGGAAAAAGAAGGTTTAAAGGACCAGTTTGAAAAGGGGATGAATCGGGACTTACAAGGCCATAGGAAGCTTCTTCTGGAAAGAAGGCGCGAAAAGTAAAGGATGAAAATTAAAGGGGAATCTAGCTTAAAATAATCTGCAAATATTAGCAGTAATGAAGAGCGTGATAGTGAATGTGTATTTGGTTTGATGGTGCAGAGAATAGGTATTTTGGGCGATGAGGTCATTAGCTAAGAGAGGTAATGCGGTAGAATGAGAAAAAGTTGAAAGAATGTAAATCTGCAGGTATAGAATGAAATTACTGGAGAAATGATCAAGAACGGAAGCGAAGATGTGATTGATTGGATTTGGAAGTGTGCAACAAAGCGTTTGTGAGGGTATAGTCCGAGGGACTGGAGGGAGAGCACAATAATAACTCTTTTATAAGGGTAAGGCGGGATAAGCGGCGGAACTATAGAATTATAGGGGAATTAGTTTATCGAGTGTTGTAGGGAAGATGTATTTTGGTCGAAAGAGTCCGTCGTGTGACTGAAGGACTGATTGGTGAATAACAACGTGCGTTTAGAAGTGGTAAAGGATATGTGAATCAAATCTTTACATATGATTGAAAAAATGATATAGAAGAAGAATATATTGTATTTAGGTCTTATGGATTTGCAACAGATGTATATGATTAATAGGGAGCTCTATGGTGGGGGGTAGTGATATATGGTGTTGGTGTGGTAGGCTCTGAAGGAATCAAAAGGTATGTATGGACGATAGTGAGCTGTTGTAAGAACAAATGGAGTCGAAAGTTTGGTTTAATATTAATAGCGGAGTGAGGCAGGGATGGGTTCTGTTTCCTTGGCTATTCAATTTGAATATGGATTGGGTTATGAAAGAATTAGAGGTGGGGGTGGCAGGGGATGGTGTTAGAATGATAGTAAATGGAAGAGTGTGAAGGGTTCCTTACCTATTATATCCGGATGATTTGGTTTTGTGTGGCGAATCTGAAGAGGATTGGTAGAGAGATTTGGCAGGGTCTGCAAAGGAGGGGATTGAAAGTAAACATAGATAAGAGTTAGGTTATGGTTGAGTGAAGATAGTCCTCGCGTGTGAAATTATATTAGATGGTAAGCAGCGGGAACAAGTGTCTGGGTTTAAATAATTAATATATATGTTGGATAAAAAAGGAACTGATGAAGCAGACTGTAGTAGGAAAGTTGTGAATGGATGGAAGGTGGCTGGTGCAATTAAATCGTTGGTGGATGTAAAGGGACTATGTCGTGTGCGCTACGGTCTTACATGAGGGTATGTTGCTACTGTATAGTAGTGAGATTATGGTCTGGAATAAGAGGTAAGATCTAAAGTACAATTGTTCAAGAGCACAATCTTAGGGTGTGCTAGTGCCAGAAGAATTGATTAAAATGGGAATGAACTTTAGAGAGTGTGTGAGTCTTAGTGAAGAAAGAGGTAAATTGAGAGAATAAATGAAAGTACGTTGAGATGGTTTGGTCATGTGGAAAGGATGGATGATAGTCGTTTGGTTAAGCAAATGTGTAGTTGTGAATGTGCTGGAAATCGACCGGCTATGAAACCGAAAAAAAGTGGATTGAGTCAGTAAAGAATGCCTGAAGAGAGAGGAATGTAAGGTTTGCAGAGAACGAGAAGACAAGGTACATAAATAGGAGTGATGGGGGGGTTTGAAACAATTTGTGAGGGTATTGTTGTGGTCCACCTGGGACAATGGATGAATTCTCATTTAGGAGATTACCATTAGTGAGGGCTCGGCGGTCCCTTGAAGATTTAAGATGATTTTTTGACTGCGACGAGTTCTCATTAAAAAGTATAAAGGGGTCGGTAAATCTGGGCTACTTCTTTTCTGTTTCCAGTGCATGCTACCCCACTTGGAAGAGAAGGTGTTGATGATGATTAATATAATATAATATATATATATATATATAATATATATATATATATATATTATATATATATTATAATATATATATATATATATATTATTTAATATAATTTATTATAATTAAATTATTTATATAATTTTATTATTATAAAATAATTTAAATAATATTATATTATATATATATTATATATATATATATAGAGGCACTGTTTCCGGGGGGACGGAAAAATGACCTTGACCCACCTTACCTGGCCTTTGACTGGCCTTGACCTTGCTGAACCTTGACCTTTTTTTGACCCAAATTTACCTGACCTGACTTTTTTTGGCCTTGACCTTTGTTTCAGCCACCCTAATTCTTCCATGGGTCATTTTTGCCCACGGTATTTTTTGGCAACCCTAATTTTTTGGCAACCCTAATTTTTAGCGCCCTTTCGAAGAAAGGGCGCGCTAAACGGTTGCGTTAGCAACCGTTGTACGTACCCCACCTTGTTCTTCCATGGGTCATTATTTTTGGCACACGGTATTTTTTGGCAACCCTAATTTTTTGGCCACCCTAATTTTTGGCCGCCCTTTAGGGGCTGCGCTAAACGGTTGCGTTAGCAACCGTTGTACGTTACCCACACCTAATGTTTTTTTCGACCATGGTCCAATTTTGGCCCACGGTGATTTTTTGATCTGTCTTTAGGGGCTTAGCCCTTTTTGTTTAACCTTGATCTCTGGGCACCCGCAGGTGTGAACCGCAAGCCCGCCCGCCGCGTTTTCCCGCCCGCCTTATGTCCCATCCCGCCAGTCCCCGCCACCATCTGCACCAACACAGCACACACACACACAACACACCGCACCCACTGGTCGCTACTCACGAATTTTCACCATCCCTTCCATCTGTGCTTAAACTTCCTTACCACCTCAAACCTCACCGTGTTTATATGTTCGAGTTTCCCATCGGTCATAAATCAAAATAGAACTCGACCTCTCACCACCGAGGCAAATCTCTGACCTTTTAACCACCCGTCCAGCGGTACGAATTGAGAGAATACATAATTTAATTTTCAAGTCTATAAACGCAAGTCCGCGGCTTCCCAATAATAATTATAATAATAATATAATAAATAATAATAATAATAATAATAAATAATAATAAGTAATAATAATTAATTATATATATATATATATATATATATATAGTATAATATATATAAAATATATATATATATATATATATATATATATATATTATATAATGAGAGAGAAAGAAGAGAAGAGAGATTTATGTCGGGTGCGCAGCATATTCGAGCCCTTGCTGCTAAGCAGTGCGCAACGTAGATTAATACCGCGAATTTATAATAATAATAATAATAATAATAATAATAATAATAATAATAATAATAATTATAATATAAAAAAATAATAATAATAATAATAATAATAATAATAATAATAATTAATATAATAATTAATAAATTAATAATAATAATAATAATCCGAGAAGCACCATGTGGCTTTTTACTCTTCCAGTCAACCCACTAACCAAACATGGCTCATGCAAATCATACAATTTGACTTAGTCGCTATATATATATATATATATATTATATATAATATATATATATATATATATATATATATATATATATATATATATATAATATACTATATATATAATATATATATTAATATTATATATATATATAATATATGATATGAGAGAGAGAGAGAGAGAGAGAGAGAGTACGCACGTGGCCTATATTACTAGAAGCTCTTCTTCTCCTTTCTTGGTCCATTTTATGCAACTTCCTTTTCTAAAATATTATATATATAATTTATAGATATATATATATATATAATATATATATATATATATATATATATATAATATAGTATATTAATATATATAATATATGCTTATGAGTTTCATGGTTCCTTATATAATCTTATGAGTTTCATGGTTTGTTATAAGTTTCATACACACTATGGACACTTATAACACTTTACACACACAGATTTTACTTACCACACACAGATTTACATTACTCACACAAAATTTACTTACACTCACACAGATTTACTTACACATTTACTTACACACACAAGATTACTTACACTTCACACAGATTTACTTACTCACCACAAACAGATTTACTTACACACACAGATTTACTTTACACTCAAACAGATTTACTTACTCACACAAAGATTTACTTACACTCTATGTTTAAAGAAAGCATTATTTAAACACACACACATAAACACCACAAACACAAACAACACACATACACACAGCCTTGACCCTGCCAGATACCATGGGTCAATTTGACCCACGGTAGTTCAAGCTTGATGGTTCCCAATCACCGTAAGATGTTACCTAGGGATGTTCTATTAGTGTTCTATGATTTATTCTATGAGTTGCCAGGGCGAGTGCCAAGTGGAAGTGCCAATGATGTAGTGAGTGCCAATGCAGTGCCAAGTGAGTGCCACATAATGCCAAGTGAGTGCCACATAGTGCCAACGGAGTGCCACTTTTTTCAAGCCTTTTCTAGCCTCCCCTGAGGCTAGAATAGCCAATATGGGTGTTTACCCCTAGGTTATAAGGTATGAGGATTCGATGGGGTATATTACAAAGTGTGCTTAGGATGCTTCCTACTATTGAGTTAGTCCTTTGTCTAACACTTTACCACCACATACACTACGACACTTATTACACACATTCACTTATAACACTTATACAACCAAATATGACACTTACATTAAACCATATACATTTACACTCACACCCACACACAGATACACTTACCCTTACACTCACACACTCGATATTTTGATGCCTCAACTTTGATGCCTCAACTTTGAAGGTTCATCTTTGATGACTCATCTTTGATGACGTCATCTTTGATACCAATCTATATTGATTGAATTCATCTTTGATAAATCACTTTGATGGCCTCATCTCTACCGCCAATCATAGAACAGAGTTAATATTAATGTCTTCCCCTAGGTCATAATTGGAACACCAGGCCCGCATGCGCCCTCCGCGCAAAGACAACCAGCCCCGCACCCGCAGGTGATCCCGCCGCGTCCCCGCCCGCCGCGTCCCCGCCCGCCGCGTTCGCCCGCCGTTCCCGCCCGCCGCGTGCGCCCGCAGGCGCAATATTTCCGCGTTCTCGCCCGCCGCGTGCGCCCGCAGGCGCAATATTTCCGCGTTCCCGCCCGCCGCGTGCCCCCGCAGGCGCAATATTCCTGCGGGAATGAAAAATATATATACTATAAGTCATTCATTTTTATTTCATACTTAAACATTTCAAAGAATTTCTTTTCAAATATACTATGAGTCATTCATTTTTATTTCATACTTAAACATTTTTATTAAAAACATTTTCGCGAACCTAAAACTGTAACTCATTACAGACCTATTATTTAACACATATATTTATTAACATTATTTTTTACTTAATACTTTTTAATTTATAAATTTTTAAAAATTGTATGTAAGAAGAAAAAAATCCAGAGTGTCTGATATATAATCATTTTATTTTAATACAAATTGTACGATTTGATTAAAAACATTAACATTACATACCTCTTAAAAGCAGTAAATCAGTAATCAATAGAGGTGTGACCTAACACCAAGGGTGTATTAGTATGCTTTTGTTTTACTGCTTTACTGCTTTAACTCATGTTTTACTGCTTTAACTCATGTTTTACTGCTTTAACTCATATGTTTTACTGCTTTAACTCATATATTTATTAACATTACATACCTTAAAGCAGTAAATCAGTAAATCAATAGAGGTGTTACCTAACACCTAGGGGCTTAGTATGCTTTTGTTTTACTGCTTTACTGCTTTAACTCATGTTTTACTGCTTTAACTCATGTTTTACCTTTACCTCATATATTTTATTAACCCAATTACATACCTTAAGCAGTAAAGCAGTAAATCCGTAAATGAGTGTGACCTAAACACCAAGGGGGGATTAGTATGCTTTTGTTTTACTGTTTTACTGCTTTAACTTTCTGCTTTACTGCTTTAACTTTCTGCTTTACTGCTTTAACTTTCTGCTTTACTGTTTTAACTTTCTGCTTTACTGTTTTAACTCATATATTTATTAACATTATGTTTTCTTTTATA